>JAHLJS010000003.1:62426245-62710294 GCA_038502445.1 Eremochloa ophiuroides | reverse complement strand
CTTCTTCGTCTTCTCTCCCTTGCATAGATCCAATGGCCCGGCAGGCGGAAATCACAGCAAGCGCCCGGCTAGAGGTCCTGCCAAGGGAGACGAAGGAACCAGCCGTCCCCGTCTGAGGTATACTTTTAGCTCGCAAAATGTCTTCATCAGGTCTTCTCCTTTTCCTGAATCTGCATTATGCCTAAATCCCAGCCAAAGCAAAATCCTTCGTCCAGAAGCTGCTGGCACAACCCCGGTCGGGAGTGCCCCGTGTTCTACCTCCTCGACGACCGACGACTACCGCCGCCAAGTACAGGAATGCCGCCGCCTACATCAGGAGACATCCCAGGAGGCCCAACAACTGCAGGACAGCCTGGCTGCACAGTCGGTCGCCCTCACAGTGGCTGAATCCGAACTCGCAACCACGCAAGCTCGCCTTTCTGAAGCCGATGCTGCAGTAGCAGGTATATTTCGCCATGCCCTCTTTCTATTCTCTGTTATGCCCTGACCCTCAATGTTCCTAATGCAGCTCTGACGGCTCGGTTGGAGGACTTCCACCAAGTTGCCAATGAAGCCGCCGACTTCATCGGTGCATGTGGCAGAATAGTGACGCTCCGCCTGCGGTACATCCAGTGCTGCATCAGCAAAATAGTTACCAGCGGCATCTATCGCAGTGCCGCCGCCAATCTTGCGGCTGCCGCACTCCGTATGGGATACCACCTGTTGGCCATTGAGCCTGGCTTTCCGGCGTAACAAGACCCAGGCGAGCGTGAAAGCCTCATGGAAGCCTTCGAGGAACATGCTGAAGAAATAGCAGTGGCCATCCCTACCAGTGGCTTCATCGAAGACACCCGCAACAATCAGTAGTTTGTACTAGGCGCAAACTACTAATAACATCCCCTGTATATTCCACCTGTCATTATGCCTCTTTATTTTTTGTTCTAAAGGCGATGTGTTCTCCATCGGCTATCTTCCCCAATCGAGGGTCTGTTTGTGCTCAAGGCGATTCCTCTTTCAGAACCGACTGTTGCACAGTTTTGGCGATCATCCCCAATTTTTACAGGAGCCTGCTGTCATATTCACACCTTCCCCTTCTTTTTTTTACTTCTGAAGGCGATTTTCGAACAAAATCGGCTGTTTGATCATCTGCTCATACCCCGATCGGAATACTAGGGCAGTACTTCTTCAAGTACTTGCCATTAATAGCTCTAGCAAACTCATTCCCTTCCAGGTCCTGTAAAATGTATGCATTGCCAGGCGCACACCGTACGACCCGGAACGGACCTTCCCAATTAGGCGACAATTTGCCGAATCGGCCATCTTTAGTACCAACAGGTAATACCACTTTTCCATACTAGCTCTGATTCGGCAAACTGCTTGTGCTTCACTTTCTTGTTGTAGTACCTGGCCACCCTTTGCTTATTTGCCTCAATATTTTCCAAAGCCTTTAGCCAATGACAATTTAGATCTTCCAAACTGTCCATCATAATGTCCTTATACTCATCGGCTGTGACCTGATTTTGCAACGTCACTACCAAAAAACGGAATTACCTTGAGGGCTAGCAATTTCCTTGAGGGGCAAAATTAAACCCCCAAGGATATATCATTACCTTGGGGGTCGTATGTAACCTCTAAGAAAATGCATATTCTTGAGTGCTAAATCCAAACCGCCAAGTTAATTTCATATTTTCATGGGTGCTAATCTAAACCGCCAAGCAAATTCACATTTCCTTGAGTGTTATTAGAAATCGCCAAGGTAATTGACATTTCCTTGGGTGTAAATGGAAACCATCAAGGTAATTCTCAGAGTTTTGAATTTTAATTTTTTTAATCTTTCAAATGAACTTAAATGGAGATACAACCTAAACCAAAGTTGTAGTACTCGATGATTTAGAGAACTTTTCAGTTGAAACTTTTTTCATTTAAAATTATCTAGGCTCTCTAATATCCATTATAAGATCTACTAAACTAAGAACAAAAAGAATGAAACATTCACTTAGATACAAAAGACTTCGTGGTGTACTGGTAAGTGAGTTTGACGCGAAAGCTCAGGTCTGGAGTTCGATTCCCAGCTACAACAATTATGAGATTATTTCTCTTTTTCCAAATATATTTCCTTGGCGGTCTAAACTATTTTCCTTGACGGTTGTCGACCCTCAAGGAAACTATTTTTCTTAGCGGTTGTAACATTTACTTGGCCCTTTGGCATATTTAGTCTGGTCGTAGTTTCCTTGGCGGTCAGCCTCCAAGGAAATTATCCTTGAGTGCCAAAACTGTCAAGGAAACTAACTTCCCTTGTTTTCTATCCTTGAATATGTTTGCTTGACGGTTTATGGCCAAGGATCATGTCCTTGGCGGTTTAACCCCTTTCCTTGGCGGGTTTTGGCAATCAAGGCAATTCAGGATTGTGGTAGTGTGTGAACCGGCGTGACCCAGATTGCATCTCCCATGGCAATACAGCAGCATGCCCATATACCAATTCATAGGGAGTAGCTTTAGTCGAACCATGCTGAGACATCCGATAAGCTCATAATGCTTCATTCAAAGTCAAATACCACTTCCTCGGATACTGCTCAATTTTCTTCTTTATAACCTTGATTAAAATCTGGTTCGACGCCTCTGCTTGGCCATTCGCCTGCGCATAATAAGGGGATGAATTATACAATTTGATCCCCATGTTCTCTGCAAACTCCCTGAATTCTTTCGAAGTAAACGTGGTGCCTTGATCGGTCGTTATGGTCTGAGGAATACCAAACCGATAGATAATATGTTCCTTAATGAATTCAATCATGTTTTTAGATGTGACGAGGAATTGCTTTAACCCACTTAGTGAAGTAATCTGTCGCAACTAATATAAACTTATGCCCCTTACTTGATGAAGGATATATTTGGCCGATCAAGTCAATTCCCCAATCTCTGAACGGCCATGGCTTGATTATTGGATTCATAGCAGAGGTCGGTGATTTCTGAATATTGCCGAATTTCTGACAATTCTGGTATCCCATGTAATATCTAAAGCAATCTTCCAACATAATTGGCCAAAAGTATCTGGTCCTTCTGATAATTCACTTCATTTTATGAGCAGACTGATGAGCTCCACATATTCCTTCATGCACCTCACTCATCAACCTTTCTGACTCCTTCTTTCCCAGACATCTAAGCAGTACACCTTTGACTGTTTTGTAATACAATTGCCCATCGAGTAACACATACTTGATGGACCTATACCTAAGTTTCCTGCTCACCTTCTGTGAAGGATCTCTGAGGTAATCGACTATTTCAGTTATCCAGTCTCCCTCTGTCTGCTCTATATTGAACACCTCTTGGACCAAGCGATATCCAGAAGCGTCCTATGCCAGCCGATTACTTCTTCATTCTGCCCCCTAGGGATATGAACCAGGGAAAATGCCAGGAAATCACCCAATAATGTCTTGCATTGATCATAGTATCCTCTGAGTATGTCATCCTTGCATTCATATAGGCCGAGCAATTGGTTAATCACCAGTTGTGAATCCCCGAATATCTCAATTATTATGGCCTTTGCTTCATGTAGAAGCTGAAGTCCTTTTAACATAGCTTCGTACTCTGCTTGGTTATTAGTCACCATAGGGCCAATCTGATAGGCAAACTCAAAATAACGACCTCGAGGTGAAATCAGAACAATGCCGATACCTCTGCCTTGTTTGCATGAAGATTCATCGGAAAACATAGTCCATGGCATTGCTTCAGAATAGTTTGCCTGACCTCCATAGTGCTGAGTCACAAAATCTACCATTACCTGCCCTTTGACTGCATTGGCCGATTTAAACTTCAAATCAAACTCCGACAGTGCAATAATCCATTTGCCGATCCTTCCATTCAGAATCGGCATAGACAACATGTGCTTGATGACATCCGATTTGGACACCACTACACACTCGGCCGTCAGCAGTAATGCCTCAATTTGGTGCATGAATATTACAGGCACAGACACAGCTTTTCAGTAGGAGGGTATCTTGTCTCCGGATCTAACAATTTTCGACTCAATTAAAAGACCATCCTCTCTTTACCTTCAAATTCTTGCATAAGGCCCGAGCCAATTGTGTGACTTTTGGCCATCACATACAGCTTGAAAGGCTTCTATTGGCATTTTTAACATCACTTTACGTTAAGTTGTCATCCCTAACATGATGCCAAAAACTATTTGTAAAATAATCTTCGCTTGCCTCCTAAAAATAATACTATAGAATATATCCGCAAGCGCACAGATAATTCTCCCATTGTAGCACTTCACCCGGTAAGTATTCCGAGTATCGTTGATTTATTTTATGCCAAAAGGATAAAGAGGCATTCTACTCATTAGGATAATCTACTATAATAATTGGAAAGATAAATGTGCAGACCTATGATAACCCATAACTCTAATGGTTTAGCTATAAATAAGTCAATAATAAATGGTAAATGATAACTGAGTAAATGAAGTAAATGGTATTCAAGAGATAGAATATAGAGACTCGCTAATGTAGTAAGACAATCTCGAGATTCGGCTAAAATAAAGGAAACCTATGTAATTACTAAATACAAAGTCTACAGCCTACGCCATATTACACATTTTCATCTATAGCACAATCAACTCAGAAAACATCATAAGGAGCATCATCTAATGAGGATATTAAGACACAAGGGTCACCTCCTTCGTGACTGCGCTCTGCTCGTCCTACGTACGAGGGTGGACTATAGAGAAACCAACGCAGCTGTCACCTACGCAGACTACCACACGACCCGGCACGTCAGGGTGCCTCCGTAGGTACACAATATATCTAGACACCACGTCTACATAATGTATACCACCTAACTCACTTGAGTACTGAATTAGGCGCTTTACGATCAAATGACAATAATCATCACCAATCACAACTATATCGAATATGCAACTAGAATAAACTAAGAACTGAATAAGTAGCAATATATTAAAATAAAGCAAAGTCATAATGATATACAAGATAAGATTACGGATCTCTAGACGAACAGATCTGGAATCCTGAGCGTAGCGCCCAACTCTACTTGAACCTTGCTAGACGCCTAAACTATGAACTTGAAGAACTAGAGCCCTATTTCTAATCTCTGGAAACCCTAACTTCTGTCTGCTCTTGGCGAATGAAGCAGGAGGCATGAATTTGTGCTCTGGGAGGGGGTTTGCCCCTTTATTTATAGCCCGGTGGGATGAACGTGCGCCTGGGATCAAACTGACTTAAACAAAGGGCCCAGATGACTCCAAAGAGGCGGTGGAAGAAGACTCCAGAAGGCGGCGGCGAAACCCTAGGGGAGGCGCCGCCCGGCCCCTTAGGGCCGGCCGGCCCCACCTGGCCAGGTGCGGGCCCTCGCTTGCTTTGGGTGTGTTTTACACTCTTCCAGGGTCTTCGTGATGATGTTTCCTTGGCGGTTAAGTTTCGTGGTAATTAAGCACTTTAATCCTTGTTTTAAGCCTTTCTGGAATAATCCTTGGAAAATACACAATTCACCAAAACGCGTGGAATTTGTCAGTAATAACCCCTATGCTTCTATTATTGTCCTTCCCTAGGCATTAATTGACGGCATAAAATTGGTACTTAACGACCGTCAATAGCTTCCCTACTTGCGGAGGAATTATCACAGGAGGAGAACTTCATATACTCCTTTATACTTTCAAACGTCTTCTGCTGCGTGTCACCCCATCTAAACTCCTGATCATTCTTTAATTTCAACAATGGCGAGAATAGCAACACCTTCTCCGACAAGTTGGATATGAACCTCGTTATGAAATTGATTTCCCCAAGCAACGATTGCAACTCTTTCTTGTTTGTTGGAGGCACTGCATCGTTGATTGCTTTTCTGCTCTTCTCACCAATCTCAATGCCAGTTCGGTGCACCATGAATCCCAGAAATTGACCAGCTGATACTCCAAATGCACATTTGTTGGGGTTCATCTTCAATCCGTGCTTCAGAGTGCATTCCAAAGTTGCCCGCAAATTAGCCAAAAGGTCTTTGTTGCTTTTTGATTTCACTACCACGTCATCAATGTATATCTCGACAATCTCACCAGTTAGCCAATGAAAGATGCAGTTCATTGCCCTCTGATATGTGGCGTCGGCATTCTTTAGACCAAACGTCATGACTACCCACTCATATAACCAGAGAGCTCCTGGACACCTGAAGGACATTTTGGGAATGTCCTCATCGGCCATAAAGATTTGGTTGTAGCCAGCGTTGCCGTCCGTAAAGCTGATGACCCGATGTCCTGCTGCAGCATCGACTAGCATGTCGGCTATTGGCATCAGATTTCCGTCCATAGGAGTCGCCTTATTCAGATTCCGGAAATCAATGCACACCCACATCTTGCCATTTTTCTTGTACACAGAGACAATGTTTGATATCCACTCTGCGTATTGGCACGGCCGTATAAACTTAGCCTCTAACAGCTTTTCCACCTCCTTCTTGACGTCTTCGAATATTTATGATCTGAACCTTCTAGGAGCCTTCTTGAAAGGGCGATACCCATCCTTTATCGACAATCGGTGTTCGACAATAGATTTATCCAGCCCTGGCATCTCATAGTACTCTCACACGAACCAATCTCTGTACTCCTTCGACAGGTTAATTAACTCTTTCTTGAAATTGTGCTCCAAATTCGTGGCTATGTATGTCGGCCTTGGCTATCTCCAGGTCCAATGTCCACCTGCTCTAACACATCAGCTGACTTGAAACCTTATCCCAGTTTCCCATCAGTTCCATCTATCGGATTATCCATTAAACAGAATTTTTTGAGCCGATTGCCCGTATCGGCTGTTGACACTCACTACTGGCCCCAGCGGTGCCTCCATTCTTGATCTTCCCTGAGAAACATCCAAATCTTTCTATCTCCCTATGCATGCCATTGGTGACGGCTTCGACTTCAGGGCTATCCGCCTCGACTATCTCCACCTACTCTCCAAGCCACTGGATCACAAATTGATGCATGGTAGAAGGAACACAGCAATTGGCGTGAATCCAATCACGCCCAAGGAGTACACTGTACGTACTCCCAGCGTCAATAATGAAGAAGGTAGTAGTCAGGGTTTTCTTCCCAATCTTTAAATCGACATCAATTGCCTCCCCCGAGTCGGAGTTATTTTGCCGCTGAAGTCTCTAACTTTTATACCAGTCATCGCTAAGTCTTCTGGAACCTTGCCAAGCTCACGGAGCACACTGAGCGGCCTCAGGTTAATAGCAGCACCACTATCTACGATCACTCTGGTCATCTGCACTCTGTTGATGTATCCCTTGAGATATAGAGCCCTGAGATGCCGATGCCTGGCGGGCCTATCAAAAATGGCCTGCTGTACAGCACTCTATACCTCTATTTTTCCTTCAGACATACACAGACTCTTTCTCTTCTCTTTGATCTCTTCCAGTGATATGTAGACTTCAGGGTCAACCGTCGCTTCTTTCTTTGCCCATTCTGAAGTCAGGATCCGGACTCTACCTTTAGGGACCGACGCCTCCACCATGTTCTGGCCGCCTAAACGAGCATTATTCTCGGCAGCTGTAGCCTTGGCGCTCTCTAATTTCAAAGCCCCTCTCTAGATGGCCTTCTAAATATGCTGCCTGAAGGTCCAGCAATCATTAGTGCTGTGAGAGTCTCTTGCATGAAACTTGCAGAACTTCCCCCCTTTCAGCTGTCCATCACCCGGTGTGGGGTAATCTGCCGGGAACTCAATCTGCCCCTTCTCTGCTAAGAAATCGAACAGCTAATCAAGACTGTATCCCCCAAAATCGCTCTATCTTCTGCATCCTTTAGACTTAGGGACTTCCGTCGCTTTCCTTCGCCATTTCATCTCAACGGTGGTCACCTCATCGTCGGAATCTTCATCTTCGCTGGGGTGCCTGCTGTTGAAGAAAGCATTCTTCTTGAAATGGCACTCCCGCCAATAGTCCTGCTGCTGCTCTTCTATTGTTGTGACTTTCTGCAGCAGTTGGCCTAGATTTTCAAATTCCATACTGGCTAGCCTCTCCTTCACAGCCGATGGTAACCCCACAGTAGCCAACTGCGAGATCTGGCCATTAGGCAATGCCAACGAATAGCACCGGCTTCTGACATCTCTGAACCTCTGAATGAAATCAGCCCCCGACTTGTTTGGCTTGTGCCTCTGTTTACACAAAAATTTGGACTGAGTGTAGATAGTCGATGCCGGGCACGGTTAGCCGATTGCGGGGCAGAGGCAGAGATAGCCGATCGGGTCCCAGATCGATTGTTGTGATGAAGCGAAGGTGGTGCGGTCAAAGACAGAATCGATTGATGACGTTAGCATGGATCTTTGGCACCAGGAAGCGATCACATTCGGAATCCGTTTTGGAAGGGGAAGGGTGGACTCCAATTTACCTTTAAATTAGGAGAGTTTGTTAGTTTTCATATCTATTTTGAGTTGTAATTCGACTAGAACTCTATCTTGTAACGCCCAGGGTATAAATGTAAACCCCCGGCCATTGTAATACGTACGTACACATCAATACAACACACGTTTTGGGTCCAGCCAAAAACCCTAGGAGTAGGAGTGAAGTAGATTCTGGCGAGTTTCTTCGAACAGGCTGAGCGTCATCCTGTGGACGCAAGCTTGCTTGTAAGTACCGTCATGCCTTGCTAAGCTTGCTTGTAAGTACTATCATGCCTTTCTTGTAAGTACCATCATGCCTTGCTAAGCTTGTAAGTACCGTCATGCTTTGTAGATCAAGGTCGATTCTTGTTTGGTATGAGTTTAGCGTCATCCGGTGGACGCGAGCTTAGATCAAATAAGGATTAGTTATCGATTCATGCTTGTTTGCTTGCTTAATCTATGCTTAGCGTCATTCAGTGGACAAAGGCTTAGACTAATATGGTTAATGTGCATGGATTAGTTATTGGACTCTAACTAAAATTGGTATCTTAGTTAGATTCATCAAGTTACAAGTGATGTTTGAGTTTATTTGTTTATTTACATGTATCACTCACCAAATTTGCCCAATCTTGATCTATTTGTGTTGGCTTTATACCTTTGAATCCATTTGTTCAATGAGTGATAATTGTCATATGTTTATGCATTGATAAATAGAATATGTTTGCATTAGCCGATATATCTAGATCTTGATTGTGTACGAGTCGCACTCAAGTAATAAGATGAATACTATTTAGATTCGATAACCGAAAGATTTAAATCATAATTTACATTATGGCTGTCTCGATCCGCTCGATCTCCACTATTGTAAACATTGAGTTAAATGTATTGGTTTGAAGATCCAAGCACTACTTCTCTTGTATGCTCGTATGTTGCTTGTATTTGCAGAATCGGCTAATTAGCTAATTTCGCAATGTTTCTACATTGAGATATCTTTTGATCAGATTATCTTGACATCTGTGCATTAATTATGTTATATCTTGTCTCATGCAAGTCATTACCATCATTGATGCAAGTGAATCGGTTGTTTTTACGTCATAATGCTTATCTCATTAAAATCGGCCATAACATTTGGATATCGACTCTTTAGTCGATAGCCTGCAAACATGGCCTGTGAGGCCAAACATTTGGAACTGCCTAGATGCACTAGTAAGTTTCGCCTTGTGTTACTGATTATATCTTTTTCCTTGTCAACTGCAGGTCAAACTGACAGGCACGCTTGGGAATCATCGGCACTCTCAGACTGGGCCTGAAGCTAGTTGGATCTGCGAAAGCTCCATTCTGGCTTCACTAGCGTGTTGAGCGTGAGGAACCACTTTTTGTGGCAACACACTTTTTGGCATGCCCGGTGGGACAGTTTTCAATCATGGCCAAGAACAAGGGCGCAACGGACAACACTTCGAAGGATGACGGCGTCATCATGGTAAAGCGTGAAGAGATCGAGCCTGAACATGCTGTGATCATGGAGCAGCTCATTGAAGAGTTTTCTGATACCGGCCAACTATCATTCAGCAAGACCTGTGAGGGTCGAGTGGTGAAGAAGAATCCCTTTCCAAGATGGATCCTGCATGGCCACAGCGATAAGGGCTAAGAAGAGTTTAAGGATTTTCTTCTTAGTGCCATCTAGTCAGCTTCGCATAAGGCAGTTGGGCATCATCACAATATTTTCCTGCAGACATTCTATAACATCATGAAGATAGTCATCAAGAGGCAGGACTGGGAATCATTGGGCCCGACATACTTCAACATACCTCTAGAAGATTCCAACCCAAGTGCAGCGGCCGAGATGTCCAATCCTCCGCCGCAACAGCCGACTCCGCCAAAGCTGTCTGTTCAAAATCCCAATATGACGATGGATTCAGCTTCAAAAATAGCTGCATCTCCTAAACTATACAGAGACTACCCTCTTGAGCAGATCGCTGATTACATGAATACAACCGGGAACGTGTCGGCCGAGGGAACATACCCCAACAGCACCAGGTTATCACATTGGGCATACTTATCGAGATCTCACGTCGTCACCACACCCTGGTTGTACCCAGTCGCCTCAAGATGAATTGCTGAACAAGATGAGTACAATGCTCAGGGATCAATTCGGCTTGCAGCCGAAGGCGGGAGTCTCAATCAGATACAGACACCCTTACCCTGAGTGGTTTGATCATATGGCGCTGCCTTCGAGGTATCGCATGCCAGAGTTCACCAAGTTCAGTGGGCAGGAACACGTGTCCACCTTGGAGCACAGTAGCCGATACCTGACTCAGCTTGGCGACGCGTCATACGAGGATGCTCACAAGGTCCGCTTCTTCTTGTTATCATTGACCGGCCCCACTTTCAGCTGGTTTAGCACTCTGGAGCCGGAGTCGATTCAGAATTGGGCGGATTTAGAGAGCAGATTCCATAGCTATTTCTTCTCTGGAACTGGGGAGAAGACTATCATCGATCTGACCAGCATGCGCCAGAAGAGCAGCGAGACCGGGTCAGCCTTCATCAAGTGTTTCAGGGAGATGAGGAACATGTGCTATTCGTTGAACCTCACGGATAAACAGCTCGCTCACCTGGTCATCAGTGGATTGCTCCCGCATGTTCAAGAGAAGCTGGTAGGCACTGACTTTGACAACATCAGCCAAGTGATGCAGAGAGTTTCAGCGTTAGAGTTACAAGCCCAAACCTTCAGGAAGGACGCGAAGTACAAGCACACCGCGTTCGTTAACAACTCCGATTTGGAAGATGAAGATGAGGACGAGATTGCTGCTGTCGAGTTGAAGTGGGGCAAGAGACCCATGGCTGTGCCCAAGAACTGGAGCATAGAAGATCAATACGATTTTGATACAAACAAGCTGGATAAGCTCTTTGACTTGCTGGTCAGTGCTGGGCAGATCACGTTCCCTGCAGATTATGTCAAGCCCTCTCCTGAAGAATTGAAAGGGAAGCCGTTTTGCAGTACCATGGCCGCGACACGCACTGACGCTAATGGGTGCCGCGCGTTCAGAACTCAGATCTAGAGAGCTATCTCTTGCAGCCTATTGAAGTTTGATAGTCCTGCCAAAGGGAAGAAGAAGATTGACAAATTCCCTGTTCCCGAAAGGCCAGAACATGGTCGAGGTGACATCCCCTGCAGGCAAGGTGAGAATCCTGACCTCTGATCAGGAAAGGAAGAACGCATCGGTCGACCCAGGTATCCAGATAACAGCCAAAGAGCTGGAGATGATCAAGAGGAGCAGGGAGCAGAGCAGGAACCGACCTGAGAAAGGGGAGTCCAGCAAGGCCAAGGTGACTTCTCGCAACCTATTGAAAAAATGGTGAAGGGAGAGGGAGAAGAATCACCAGAGGCAGCTCGAGGAGGAAGAGTGGGCTCGTGAGGAAGAAGAAGCACGCTACCAGGAAGAGCTAGCCTACCGCCGGGAGGAGGAAAAAGAGCACTGGTATTGCCCGTTCTTTCGACACTGTTGGAACGAAGGTTTGAAATTGCCGATTATCCGCAACTACCCAGAGTGCAGTGATCAGTACCGGGAGTATAGGAATTCTCAAAACAACCACTGGTCTGTGCATGAGAGGCTTGGACACCCGCAAGACATGCAGGATCGGCTTAAAAAAGGGGACATGCATGATCGGCTTGACGCAGCATTAGTCGGTCGCGAAGAGCCAGCCTGGCAGGATGGTCAATGGTGCCCTGGTTACTTGACCAGAAGCCAGACACGCCATGTGCAGCGCCTCAGGAACAGAGAGCTCAAAGCAGAGGGGGGCCCGAGGCAAGTCTGGCGAGAGAAGCCCTCTCAAGACAAGGGGAAGACGATAGCCGATGCACAGATGGTGTTCGTGCTTCCGGCTGAGTTCAGAGTGCCAGAGCCAGGAAAGGTCACGTATCTTCCGAGTTTGACGAGTCAGAGTCTAAACAGGGCACCGCCAGGCTGATATTCACGCAGCAAGCTACTTTCGACATGCCGCCCAAGCATCGGCACCTGAAGGCCCTATACCTCAAGGGATATGTTGATGTGATGCCAATGACCAAGATGCTGGTGGATGGTGGTGCTACAGTCAATCTCATGCCTTACACCACTTTCCGCAAACTGGGCAAAGGGCTTGATGATTTGATTGAGACCGACATGATGCTCAAGGACTTTGGGGGCAACTCTTCCAACACCCAGGGGGCAATCAATGTCGAGTTGACAGTCAGGAAGAAGATGCTGCTTACTACTTTCTTTGTGATTGACAGCAAGGGCTCGTACAGTTTGTTTCTTAGGCGTGACTAGATCCATGCCAATTACTGTGTGCCTTCTACAATGCACCAATGTGTGATCCAGTGGCATGGTGATGAGGTTGAAGTGGTCCTGGCTGATGATTCTGTGAGTGTAGCTACGGCGGATGCCGCCTACAGGGAAGCCGGGGGTCATGACTATTTTTCTGGCAAGACTTGGGACGAAGGCTCCATCAAAGTCAGTGATGAGAGTCAACAGCTGGTCCGGGCAATCGGCTCTGAGTCTTTTTATTAATGCAGAATGCGATCGATGGCACTGAGGGCAAGCTTGGACAGGGCTTTACGTCGGCCGATAAGCTTGAAGAAGTTGATACTGGACCTGGTGACAGACCAAGGCCTGACGTACATTGCTGCCAACCTTGACCCTGAATTCTAGCGGGAGTTAATCGATTTATTGAAAGAATATAAGGATTGCTTCGCTTGGGAGTATTACGAAATGCCTCGTTTAGACAAATCGATTGTTGAGCACAGGCGACCTATCAAGCCTGGATTTCAGCCGTTCAAGCAACCTCCGTGGCGGTTCAAGTCAGATGCATTACCTGATATCAAGGCCGAGATCGAAAGATTGTTGGAAGCCAAGTTCATTCGAGGTTACCGATACACCGAATGGGTATCGAATATTGTCCCTGTATATAAGAAGAATGGCAAATTATGATTCTGTATTGATTTCAGGGATTTGAACAAGGCTACCCCGATGGACGGTTATCCAATGCCAATAGCCGATATGTTGGTCGATTCAGCGGCAGGTCACCAGGTCATCAGCTTCATGGACGGCAATGCTGGTTACAACCAGATTTTCATGGCTGACGAAGATATTCCCAAAACAGCTTTCAGGTGTCCCGGTGTGATCAGTCTTTTCGAGTGGGTTGTAATGACTTTTGGTTTGAAAAATGGCGGTGCGACTTATCAAAGAGCTATGAATTATATTTTCCATAAGTTAATCGGCAAAATTGTTAAAATCTATATTGATGATATGGTTGTGAAGTCCAAGAGCTACAAAGATCACTTAGCCGATTTGAAGGCTACCCTGGAATGCACGAGAAAACACGGGCTGAAGATGAATCCTAATAAATGTGCTTTCGGGGTATCGGCTGGTGAGTTTCTGGGTTTCCTGGTTCATCACAAGGGGATAGAGATTGGTAGCAAGAGCAGGAAAGCCATTGATCAGCTTGTGCCTCCGACCAACAAAAAGGAGTTGCAGTCCTTGCTTGGCAAGATTAATTTCATCAGAAGGTTTATTGCCAATCTGTCAGAGAAGGTGTTGCCATTCTCATCATTGTTGAAGCTTAAACACAATCAAGAATTCAGATGGGGTGACGTACACCAAAAGGCTTTTGATGAGATCAAAGAGAATATGAAGTCTCCACCTGTTTTGGTGCCACCACAGGTAGGGAAGCCTTTCAAGTTGTACATGACGGCTGAAGACCATACGATTGGATTGGCACTTTTTCAGGAGTTTGAAGGAAAAGAGAGAGCAGTTTTCTATCTGAGCAGGAGGCTCTTGGATCCTAAAACAAGATACACCAAGTTGTGCCTGTGTTTATTTTATTCATGCACCAAGTTGAGACACTACTTGTTGTCAGCCGAGTGTGTGGTGGTGTCTAAGGCAGATGTGATCAAGCATATATTGTCAATGCCAATCCCGAATGGACGGATCGACAAATGGATCTTGGCACTCTCTGAGTTTGACTTGAGGTTCGAATCGGCTAAAGCAGTCAAAGGTCAGGCAATAGCCCATTTCATTACCCAGCATCACTGGGGCGCAGTTAGTCTGGTCGACGTGGCGCCATGGACTATGTTCTTCGACGGGTCATCTTGCAAACAAGATGGAGGTGCTGGAGTAGTGCTCATATCACCTCGGGGATAACGTTTCGAGTATGCTTTCCAGATTGGGCCTACGGTAACAAATAACCAAGCCGAATATGAGGCGATCTGGAAGGGGTTTCAGCTTCTGCATGAAGCAAAGGCCGATGTAGTTGAGATTTTCGGAGACTCACAACTAGTCATCAACCAATTGTTCGGCCTATATGAATGTAAGGATGACATACTTAGAGGTTATCATGATCAGAGCCAAGCTTTGATGAGGGGATTTATATCAGTTTCCCTTTATCATATTCCCAGAGCTCAGAATCAGGAGGCTAATCGATTGGCGCAGAGCGCCTCGGGGTACAGGTCCATGCAGGAAATCTTCAACACCGAGCAATCAGCTGATGACTGGTGGGGCAAGATAGCAAGTTACCTTGCAGTCTTCACAGAGAGTCAGTAGAAAGTTGAGATACAAGGCTATCAAGTATGTGTTGCTATATGGTCAATTGTACTATAAGACTGTTGAAGGTGTGCTGTTAAAATGCCTCGGGGCAGAAGAGTCAGCAAAGCTGATGAGTGAGGTTCATGAAGGAGTCTGCGGTGCTCACCAATCGGCTCACAAGATGAAGTGGATCATCCGGAGGACTGGTTATTACTGGCAAACAATGCTCGAAGATTGCTTCAAATATTACAAGGGTTGCCAAGAGTGCTAGAGATTTGGGAATGTGCAAAAATCTCCTGCTTCAGTTATGAATCCTATCATCAAGCCATGGCCGTTCAGAGGATGAGGAATCTATCTGATCGGCCAAATCTATCCACCATCGAGTAAAGGTCACAAATGGATACTGGTTGCAACTGACTATTTCACCAAGTGGGTAGAAGCTGTTCCTTTGAAGAATGCTACATCTGGAGATATAATTGAGTTTGTGAAGGAACACATCATTTACAGGTTTGGTATACCACAGACCATCACAACTGATCAAGGGACAATGTTCACTTCAGATGAGTTTCTGACCATTACTGACGACATGAGCATCAAAATTTATAATTCTTCGCCTTATTATGCCCAGGCCAATGGTCAGGCTGAAGTTTCAAATCAGATTTTAATCAAGGTCATCAAGAAGAAGATTGAGCAGACTCCCAGGAGGTGGTACTTGACATTGAGTGAGGCTCTGTGGGCGTACCAAATGGATCAACATGGATCGACTAAAGCTACGCCATATGAGTTGGTCTATGGACACGCTGCTGTCCTGCCTTGGAAAATTCAGTCTGAAACACGGCGTGTCACATTGTAGAACAAGCTTACGGTCAGTGAATACAAAGATACCATGACGGACAACCATGAAGATTTACATTGTCATCGGCTCAAAGCTTTGGAATGTATTGAGGCAAACAAGATGCGGGTGGCTAAATATTACAACACCAAAGTAAGGGGCAAGAGCTTTGCTGAATCGGAGCTGGTCTGGAAAACCGTTCTACCTATTGGGACTAAAGACAGCCGGTTCGGCAAGTGGTCGCCAAATTGGGAAGGCCCGTATCGAATTGTGGAGTGTGCGCCCGGTAATGCTTACATTCTTGAAGATTTAAAGGGAAGCAGGTTTGCCAGGGTGATTAATGGAAAATATTTAAAGAAGTATTATCCTAGCATTCCAGTCGGGGATTGATAGCCGATTCGTTTGGATCTGGCTCTGACAGCCGATTCTGAGCAGAGGATCGCCTTCAGGACAAAAATAGAAATTATGTAATAGCCAATTTCATGATCATGAATCGCCTCTAGCGCAAAAATAGAACACCCTCAATGGAGTGTAACAGCCGATGCGATAAGCATCACCTTTAGTGGAAAAAAATGTATATAAAAACAGAGTTTGGATGGCCAACAGTCTTTATTACTGGTTATATTTACATAAAGACCTAATACATTCTAATTTTGATTGTTGGTGGCTCCATTGATGATATCGTCGGTATCGGTGACGACAGCCACTCCGTCGGCGTGGGGGAAGAAGGCCTCCAGCTGAGCATGGGCCTCTCCCATGTCCTGCCCCTCCGGGAACCCTGGCTCGATGGCCTCAAGGGCTATGCCGGAGCGGAGTCGCGCGGCTATGAGGGCCCCGGTGGTGCTGTGGCGAACGCCGGACATGGCCACCTGACGAACTCGGTGGTGGATGTCCTAGAGCCTATGCGCCAGCGTCTCGCCACGGGCATTGACGACATTGGCGGCACCTTCGCTGGCGATGCGCAGACCATGCAGTTGCGCAATCAAGGCTACAAGGAAATAGAAATCAACATTAGGATCCGCATCGATGCATTCCAGGACGAGTCCAGAGGAACTTACCTGCCACCGCCTCGTTCGATTCGGCGAGATGGGTTTTCATGGCCGCCACCTCGGCCTGGGCGGCTTCAAGCGCGGCTGCTTGGGCTTCATTGACCCCTTGCAGCTGGCCATTCTCCTTCGTAGCCTCTGAGTAGAGGTTACGGTACTCCACCATTTGATGGTGGAAATGTCGGCCATCGGCGGCGGTGTAGGAGCCGTCCGAATCCGCGGAGGACCCCGAATCGGATCCCTCTCGAGAAGCAGCGCTCGAGGCCGGGCCTTGGGGGGATCTGGTGGAGGCGCGGTACGGCGTGCCCGGGAGCTCTCAGCTATCGGCGCACCCGGAGGCAGAGGGAGATGACGTGCCTGGCTGAAAGAATGGCGGGAGAACAAGAGTGTCAGAGTTGGAAGCCGGGAACCAACGCCATAGATGCAGATCGGCTTACCTGCTGTAGAGGGCCAGTTGCCAATTTGTCGCCCAATGCCTTTGGCCGTGAGACGGACCCGTGGCCTCACCACTCGCGAGGGTGACCCCGCCAGCCGCAGGGACGGCCCGAGAAGGACCGGTGGCAGTTCCAAAGGCCCCGGCGCCGTTGGTTGCTTGATTGCTGCACGGATAACGGTAGTCAGATTGGGGTTTGGACAGATACATCAAGAAATGAACAGTGGCTCTACCTCAGGAAGGCTTCTAACAGATGAGCATGAGACCTGATGTGGCGGAGTCCTCTGGTGAACTCATCGCTTTCGGCCGGCTCTGAGGCCGGACGCTTGCCACGATCTCCATGGCCGGCCATTGGTGGATTTGAAACTGTTTGGCGATGCGTCTAAGACGAGGGGACAAAGAAGGAAGGCCGGGCGAGTAAGAACCAATGGCATGTGCAGTTGCTCGCTCAGGCCTGGCGACTATTTATAAGATGGAGGCGTCAAGGCGGTTTCCTCGGGAGACGAGACGGCGCGGCGGATTTTATGCTGGAGTTAAATCGTGTTTCTTGAATCCGGAACGGTTGCAGCACATGGAGAATGAGGCGCTTGGATCGGTTGTTGTTGTCACCAACCGTTTTGATCGGTTATTCCAACAGGCAGCCCAAAAATCGGCTATCGGATCGATTTAGAGGGGCTAGTGGAAAGAAGATCTGGCTATATAGCCGATCTGAAAGAGGAACAAATGGAAGAGCTAATTCAAGGCTGAATAAGACTGTCAGACAGGATCATACATAGAGCAAATGGTCATTACAAGGTTGTTTGATGCATTACAAGGCCAACAATGACCGAATGGAAGAAACGATTTTGGCATGGAGAGCTTGGCCATCTTGTATTGATTCCTGGTCTTCATCAACTATTGAATTCAAAAGGTTCAGGCGCTTGTGAATCTGCCTGCCTTCAACAACCATGGCGCTGACTTGTTTCTTTTTGTGAGCAATATCAATAGTGCTGGTTGAGACAGTGATTTCACGATGAGTGATGGCCAGATTGACTTCTTCAAGCTCTTTCATTAGCTGATCATGCCTGGTTTTCAATGTCTCCAATTCTGATTTAGCTATGTCAATTGAAGTTTTCAATGACTTGACTTGGGTGGCCAATCCAGTGGCTTCTTACTTGTTGGTCAGTTTGTTGTTCTTCAGTTATTCCAGCTCTGTCAGGTTTGCATGTGCAGTTGTAATCCTTAGAGTTTCATTCTTAAGCTTGGTAAGCTGCATTAGGGGGCTGAGATCCGCTGAGCGAGCCTGTCGTTGAAGCAGTTGAATAGCCTGGTTAATTGGCTCAGGGTTCAGAGCGAGGCTGATTAGGTTTCCCTCCAGCCGAGGAAGAAGCTCACTTAGCCGATTTTTGAAATCTGGCTCTGACAGTGTTAGAGATTTGAAACTTAGCTCATCCTCGTCACAACATTCTTCTAGATCAAAGGAGTAGCTGGGGGATGAAATCTGCAGTACCTACATTTAGCATATGATTCTGTCAGATGATGCATGTTAAGAGCAATCAGTCAATCTGGTAAAATTTTACCTTTTCAGTGTCTGATATATGTAGGGCAGACGAAGTCTCTGGTTGCCTTTGTGCTTCTATAGCCACTTGTTTCCCAGTGTTTGGTGCAGTATCAGCTGAGGTCTCTACGGCTGGATTGAGAGCAGCCGATTGGATTTCTACAAGAGCGACAGTCAATGATATAATGAAAACACAACGGTGTTAATAGCCAAATTGTCTTACCTGGAGATGGTGTCCTTTCTTTCTCAAGCCTGCCCCAGGTGTCTTCAGAAGAAGGGTTGTTCGGCTGTATTTTTTTAACCAGGTGAGGAGTAACAGGCATACTCAGGAAGTCAGGATTATGTGCCTAGTTCTAATCATTAACTGCAATAGTAGTTTTAATGGATACCTGAGTGTGGGGTGCTTCAGGGGCTTTCTATTGAGTTCCTATCCTGCCTGAAGAACCCAAGCCGGCATCTTGAGGGCCAGTTGACCCTGGTTGACTTTTGGTTTGAGCTTCCCTGGGCAATGCTTGAATCGGCTGGGTGCTTCCCTGATAATTAGCCGATTTAATCAGAAGATTAATTGATAATGCAGGGGGTGTTTCAGGATGTCCAGATACCTGAGCAGGTTTCCTTTTGGATCTTTGTTTCTTGGCTATCGTCTTCTGCAGGCCAGATGAAGCTTTTCTCTTTGGAGCTGGAGTAGTTGTCGTACTGACAGGAGCTTTCATCATCTTCTTCAATGATGGGGCTTGGGAGCCTAGCCTTGTAGTTGGACAAGGAGGATAGTAATCGATCTGCTCTGGTAGGTTAGACCCTGGGTCCTATATTGACAGAAGTTAGAATACAATTGACAGCCGATTTAAATAAGATCGGTTAAAAATACTTACTGCCGAGTCAGAATTGAAGTTTGGGTCCAGAGCTTTGCACCTATCATGGATCCCTTGGCAGAAGAGTGGGCATGCCATTGCTGCCACCAGTGATCAAAGGTTTCATGGGTCATTGAAATTTGATTCCATTTTCTACTGTGTAATGTGGCAGGTCTGTCACCAAGTTGAAAACTTTGTTGGCCTCTAACATTTCAGTGATCTCGTCTCTGGGCCCTAAAAGGTGTAGGAATGGAAGCTTGGGGGGCTATTGGCCAAAACCTACTTATCTTGCTGCAACATTTGGGTGGTAAAATTCATAAGAAGGCCAACTGGGTTCATTACTGGTGCTACGAAGATACTTGAAATCGACTGGTAGTATGCAGGGTTTTATGTTAGCATTGAAAATTTCAATAGCTCCATCATCAGAGCACCCTGTGCTGAACATGAAGCTGTAAGGCATTGAGAATTCTTCATCCCCTTCATAAGGAAACCAAGTTAGGATGTCTGGTCCCAAGCCTCTGTAAATGTTTCAAGAAGGTTTCCTTGGCTAGCATTGATGATTATGGTTGAGGCAGCCTCACCAAAGCTTTGGCAACCTCTGGTGATCTTGTCTTGATCTTCTGCATAATTGATGAAAGGATAGCTGAGGTTGCTCAGGTCTGGTTTGACCATTTTGTGCAAATAAAGATTAAGCCACAATTGGATCAGCCATCAGGGACCTGTTATGCATTGTACTTCTTCACCTCTCAGCAGATAGCCGGCAACTCGGCTCATTAACCTATAAGCAGCTCCTAACAGCAGTTTTCCTAGAGGAATTGAGTTTCCTTGAGCTAGTTGTCCTGCAAGAGCTTTGAAGGGGTAGGCTGGTCCAAGGGGAGCGCCAGAGAAGACAAACCTCTCTAGCCACAGGATCAAAAATGCTGTGTGCTCTTTTTCACTGATACTGGCAGTTGTCAAATGGTGAGTATTGACATAGCCGGTCCGGCCTTTGTATTCATTCAGCTTTGGGAACTGCTTCTCACCTGTGGAAAGAAAATTCCAATTCTGGTAGGTCCTGGTAATCTGAAGGCCAGTGAGCACATGAATGTCACCCAGGGTAATGGTCATCGGCCCGTCTCCAAACACAAAGGCATTCAAAGAATTTGACCAGAAGTAGCTGACAGCAATCAGAAGTGGTTCATTCTTCTTCATCTGACAGAGGGAGAGATCGAGGCATTGGCTCAGATTGCGCAGTTCCCAATCTATCCGTTACTTCACTGACTCCCGACGGAACCAGTTCCTCCACCCGACAGGCATATTCGGCCAGTTCCGGAAAGAGTTCTTTGACCATGAAGATGCATCTACTAGGGACACCCTGAAAGGGATTTGGTTGGTCTCTTTGCAGATGAACTCTGCAGGATTTGAATCACCCATCGGACCTAGGAAGAAGGCGGTTGGAGCATCCTTCAGCGGGATCAAGATCTCATTTTTCAGATCCTAAGGATGATGGGCGATGTGTGACCAATTGGGCAAGGATTCATGAATGGAAGACAAATTGGTGAGATTCATACCTTGGGGATTTCGGAAGGAGTCGCCATCGCGTGCAGATTCTGAAGGTGGCGAGTCGAGGCCGGAGGCACAGCAGGGGATTTCCTGGCTAGGGTTTTGATTCGTTGTGGAGCTCTGAAGTGTTGAGCGGGAGACTACGGTTCTGACTGTGGTTTGAGGATTGATTGAGGTTCGGTGCTAATTTTGGAATAAAACCAGTTTATCCCAAAATTGGGGGGCATGTGTTTTGTTGGTGGTCCTTATGGATAAATTTTATACCACCAACTTAGACTAAAAAGAGGATTAACAATCATATTCTAGCACATATGCCTTTACTACTAACAAGTTCCACTTGTACCCCCAGCATTCATGTTTTACAGGTTTTATGGCATAACAAGTGGAAATACGCATCAACATGAAGAAAGCGCAAACTCAAATGACGAATCCAACAAATGCGCAACCAAAGAATACTAAAGAAGCCCACCTTCAAAGCTTAACTGGATCCATCCGCAACCAAGGGATAGGCCCAGGCCCAGGGAGCAACCGACCACTCGAAGGCGGTGACCAGTTGCCGCCTCCCAGGGACCGACCGCCCCCGGGGGCAGCCGCTCCCTAGATGGCACTTCCCGGGCCCATCTTCAGCCACAGTACTCAAGGCGGTTTTCTGATGGCGGTTTCACCTACTTTCATGTTTAGAACGCCCAAACCGTCATAGTTTCACTATAAATAGATGGTGCTCCATCCCCTTCAACACACACATCATTTGGAGTCATCTACCTCACACCTCTCACCTGTATCTTTAGAGTAGTTGTAGTAGTTTGTGAGCAAGGCAAGAGCTATCAAGGAGAGCTTGTCTCCTTAGAAGAAAAGGATCATCTTGGTATGAATACAATTTGGTCTTCTTCCATGAGCAAGTTCTTATCATACTTATATGATTATGCATATGAACTAGAGTCTAGTTATGATCTTGTTATGAGCATAGTATATGAGCTAGAACATAGTTTATGTATCATGTCCTCGACTTGTTCATCTTCGTTCTTCATTGTTCATCGAATTAGTATGAATAGAGGAAGAACTAGGAATGAGGTGATGGTTCGTCGTGCTATCATGGCTGCTCTTAACCTAGCCTGTCAATCTGAAGGGTTGGGGTCCGCGGGGGTTAGGAGTTGTTTCCAAGTATGCAAGCATGGAGCTTGGGTATGCGGAGATCGGCGGATATGTCGGTATCCCACAGGTAGAGGGGTAGGTGGACAGGTGGTGACAGCCCTGTCCATCCCTAGCATTCCCCCACGTTCGGATATTGAGTAGGAGTTCGTAAAGTCTCTATCGGACGGACTTATAGTCTATCTTTAGTAGTAATACTAAGAGACGCCAACAAGCATTTCTAGTGCCGTTGCCTGGGATGGACTTTTAGTCTATCTTTTGTAACGATGTTAAGAAATGCCAACATGTTTACACCAAAATTTGGACTGAGTGTAGATAGTCGATGCCGGGCACAGTTAGCCGATTGCGGGGCAGAGGCAGATATAGCCGATCGGGTCCCAAATCGATTGTTGGGATGAAGCGAAGGTGGCGCGGTCAAAGGCAGAATCGATTGATGACATCAGCATGGATCTTTGGCGCCAGAAATCGATCACGTTCGGAGTCCGTTTTGGAAGGGGAAGGGTGGACTCCAAGTTACCTTTAAATTAGGAGAGTTTGTTAGTTTCCATATCTATTTTAATTTGTAATTCAACTAGGACTCTATCTTGTCACGCCCAGGGTATAAATATAAACCCCCTGCCATTGCAATACGTACACATCAATACAACACACGTTTCGGCTCCGGCCAAAAACCATAGGAGTAGGAGTAAAGTAGATTCCGGCGAGTTTCTTCGAACGTGCTGAGCGTCATCTGGTGGACGCAAGCTTGCTTGTAAGTATCGTCATGCCTTCCTAAGCTTTGTCTCCTTAATGTCATCCAGTGGACATGGGAGCTTTGTAGATCAAGGTCGATTCTTGTTTGGTATGAGTTTAGCGTCATCCGGTGGACGTGAGCTTAGATCAAATAAGGATTAGTTATCGATTCATGCTTGTTTGCTTGCTTAATCTATGTTTAGCGTCATCCAGTGGACAAAGGCTTAGATTAATATGGTTAATGTGCATGGATTAGTTATCGACTCAAACTAAAATTGGCATCTTAGTTAGATTCATCAAGTTAACGGTGATGTTTGAGTTTATTTGTTTATTTACATGTATCACTCACCAAATTTGCCCAGTCTTGATCTATTTGTGTCGGCTTCATACCTTTGAATCCATTTGTTCAATGAGTGATAATTGTCATATGTTTATGCATTGATAAATAGAATATGTTTGCATTAGCCGATATATCTAGATCTTGATTGTGTACGAGTCGCACTCAATTAATAAGATGAATACTATTTAGATCCGATAACCGATAGATTTAAATCATAGTTTACATTATGGATCTCTTGATCCGCTCGATCCCCATTGTTGTAAACATTGAGTTAAATGTATTGGTTTGAAGATCCAAGCACTACTTGTCTTGTATGCTCGTATTTGCAGAATCGGCTAATTAGCCAATTTCGCTCTGTTTCTACATTCAGATATCTTTTGATCACATTACCTTGACATCTGTGTATTAATTATGTTATATCTTGTCTCATGCAAGTCATTACCATCATTGATGCAAGTGAATCGGTTGTTTTTATGTCATAATGCTTATCTCATTAAAATCGGTTCATAACAATTTCGACTCTTTAGTCGATAGCCTGCAAACATGGCCTGTGAGGCCAAAAATTTCAAACTGCCTGGGCGCACCAGTAAGTTCCGCCTTGTGTTACTGATTATTTCTTTTTCCTTATCAACTGCAGGTCAAATTGACTGGCACGCTTGGGAGTCATCGGCACTCTTAGACTGGGCCTGAAGCTAGCTGGATCTGTGAAAGCTCCATCTGCTTTCAAGGGTCATTCTAGCTTCGCTGGTGTGTTGAGCGCGAGGAACCACTTTTTGTGCGAACAGCCTCATAATTGCCAAGTTAGTGATGCCTTTTTCTTCGTTCCCAGTGTAAAAGTGTGCGTGGAACCTCATTTCCAAATCATCCCAGCAGGTGATCGAGTTTGGCGGCAGGGATGCAAACCACGTGAACGCTGGCCCAGTTAACGACATTGGAAAGAACCGGACCATGTGGGCAGACCCTCTTGAAGCTTCCCCCAACTACGTGAGATACCGGCTGACATGCTCTCTTGTGGTGACCTCATCTTGCCTGCTGAATTTTGAAAACTCGGGGACCCGGTAGCGATAAGGCAGAGCTACTCGGTCGAACCATTCTGGGTATGGATGCCTGTATAAGACCGCCGTGTCTTTTGGCTTCAGACCAAATTGCTCTTTGAGCATATTGGTCATGTGCCACACCAGGTCATCATCTCTCCTTGGTGGCTGCTGGTTGACACCTGGATTGTAGCCTCGTCCTGCTGGATGGCTTGAGTTGCCGCTCTGTCCTGGTTCCGGGTGACAAGGGATCATTTTTCTAGCCGATTGCAAGTCTGCACCTGCCTCAGGGGAATCCTCTGCTGCCCCCTTCGGCTGTTGCGACTGGGTCGACGTCCCGCCGCTTCAGATGCATCAGATTGCTTGTGTTGAGGGTACCCAGGAAATGCCTTGTCTTGGTACACGAAATTATCCTCGTTCTTGGTGTAGCATTCAAGGCAAGCCTCACGGAACTTGGTGGCATATTCCTCCAAATACCCGGCCGATGACGGAGGCAGGTCCTCCATGGTTACACGGGGGGCCTTGCCTCTATCAGAAGCCATGATTTTGACGAAGTGGTCCCACCGGGCGTGCCAAAAAGTTATTGGCTCGAAATCTGGTTCGCACTCAGCACACCAGCGAAGCCGGAACGGTCCTGCGGAGCACGGAGCGAACAGACCCAGCTAGCTTCGACAATCGGCGTGTACGAACACCGATGAATCTCCAAACGTGCCAGTCAATTTGACTTGCAATTGACAAGCAAAAAGGATTGATCAGTAACACAATGCAGAACCACTGTGTGTCCCGAGTGGTTGCAGATATTCGGCCCAATGGGCCTTCTCAACAGGCCATCGGCTAGAGAGTCGACATCCGATCGCACAAACCGATTAAATAGATTTGACAAAACATCCAATTCCTTATTTAACCGATTCAGAGATAAACATGAATGAAAACAAATTATATTAAACAGATCTAATTCATACATTGCCTTATGTACCGAAACATATCTCTATCTACCACATCTATTAATTAGGATTGACCGGATCGTTACAGCTAATTAACACACTTGAATCGATCTTAACATGATTCGAAACACAAGACATCATATGAAGGAGATCGGGAAAATATAACGTTCAGCAAGCAAGCACAGACAGTATCGGCTAAACAACCGATCTGAAATATAGGCAACATACAAGCCTATAAAGTAAACGATGTTTTGACCTTTTAATCATTCTATCTAACCCGTCGCTTACGTTAAGGGGATCGACCGAATCGTTGCAGCCCGTGACGTAAGCTAATAATCAGAAATATTGATTAAAGACTCTCAACACAATTTACTCTATTACTTGAGTGCGACCTATATACAATTAAGATCTGAACTAACCGGCGAATGATAAATAAATCCATTCCCCTAAACATGATACTCAATTAATATTCATATAAGCAAGATAGATGCAAAAGATTTAAGCTGACAAGAACAGATCAAGATTGGAAAATTTGATGATACTTAAAATAAATAAACAATAAATCATCATAAGTAACATCCGCAACTTAATGAATCTAACTAACATGCCAAGTTAATTAGAGTCGATAACTAATCCTCAGTTCAATCTAAGCATGGCTTAGATCAAACGAGAATCGATAACTACTCGAATCCATCAGCAGTATTGCATGAGCCAGAATCGTACTATCAGTATATGATAAACACGAGCGTGACAGTACTTATAGCAAGCCTGCGTCCACCGGATGACACCCAACTTGTCGATGAACTCGCTGGTTCTATGTTACTCCTACTCCTAGGGTTTTGGCCGGGGGCCGAAAAAGAAAGGAACTGTTGTTGTATTGATTGACGTGTTTGTTACAATGTGCATGGATTTATATTTATACCCAACAGCTAGAGAGAAAGTCTCAACCGAATGAAAACTCTAACTAAAAATAAGGAAACAATATAATTTTCCTACTTCTAAGATAAATCAGAGCCCATCTTTCCATTCTTGTGGGCCCTCTTCCTGATCACTTCCCTTAGTCGACGCGCCCGCAAGCTTCTACCCTCATGTGTCGATTATCCGATTACCACACACCTTGATGACGTTAGCACAAATCCGATCCATCTCCCCTTCTGCCGTCAATATTCAATTCAGCGTATCGATCGGCTAATTTGCACGCGACTAATTCTTCTGGGCACCATCCAAATTCCAGTGTAAACAGAGTGGAGGGAGTCTAGCGGGTATTTCCTCTGGAAAAACATCATTGTAAGCCTGCATCTTTGGGAAGAGAAGTCATGTTGTTAGTGGAAAGAATTGCATTTTGTATAGCAGTACATATTGCATCTAGTGGGGGTTGTCTCTCATTTCAGATTGGTGGCTATCATGACCCTCATGGTTTTCTCATGCTCTCTAATTTGTCCACTCATATTGGGTTTGTGGCTCTCACTCACCGAGTTGTGGATGGCACTAGAGTTTTTCTTTTCTCGCTCACTGTCACTCAAATTTCTTTGCATGTTTGCTGCTATGATTTGAGTGGGAGGCATGGACAGCAGCTTGACAACTTTCCCTTGCCACTTGAAAGCATATGTATTATCATATCCATCATGTATAGTATGGCGATCAAATTGCCATGGCCTCCCCAGGAGTAAATTAAATGACAAACTGTCATGGGCACAACATCACATTCAACCGTGTCGATGTAGTC
Organism: Eremochloa ophiuroides; assembly: GCA_038502445.1. Classification (NCBI taxonomy): domain Eukaryota; kingdom Viridiplantae; phylum Streptophyta; class Magnoliopsida; order Poales; family Poaceae; genus Eremochloa; species Eremochloa ophiuroides. The sequence continues at coordinate 62,683,220 of JAHLJS010000003.1, read as the reverse complement.
ATGTATGCTGAAGGTAACCTTGACCTTATATTGCACTTTGACATCTCCACAATCACTAAACCATTGAACATGGTAAGGATGAGGGTGCTTTATCAAAGCCAGCCCAAATTTCTCACACATTTCTTTGCTAGCAAGGTTGTGGCAGCTACCACTATCATTTATTAGCTTGACCAATTTGTTGTTTACCTTGGCTTGAGTCTGAAATAAGTTGGACCTCTAAGCTTGCTCTTCATCTTTGAGCTGAACACTTAATGCCTTGGTGACCACAATAGTATTGCCAGCCTCAAAAGGATATTCATCATAGCTATCATCTGCATTTGCTAGTGCATCACCAAACTTGTTATTTTCAGCAAGAAATTCACACTCATCTTCACTAGCTGAATCATATTCTCCACCCTCTGTGACAATCACTACTCGATTGTTAGGACATTCCTTCATGACGTGCCCCTGTCCCAAACACTTAAAACATTGAATTCCACTACTCTTGGAAGTGGAACCAGCTAGAATATTATATTTTGTTGGTGTTGCCCTAGCAGATTTCTCCATATTTGGCGAGGTACTAGACTTTTCAGTGGTGGTGGGACGAACATTAGAGTTGGAGCTGGAACCGGATGAAAATATGCCACGGCCCAAATCAAACCTTGCTATTTTTGGAGCACTTGACAATGCCTTTGAGCCAAATATTGATGTTTTGCTTTGTCTAGCATCGTCTTGTAATTGCCTCTCAGCCTTTTGTGCAATGTGCACAAGCCACAATTCGTTTGATCGGCTTGCTAAGGCCAGAGAGAAAACATGCAATGGACTGCTCCTCAACATCTTGCACTCGAGCTCTAATCATGGCTTGCTCCATCTCCTTATAGTATTCTTCTACAGAATTGTTGCCCATCTTTAGATTCTGTAGCTTATCAAAGAGGTCATGTTTATAATGTTTTGGAACAAAACGTGCTCTCATCTGCCTCTTCATTTCAGCCCATGATGCCACTGGATGCTCTCCATTCTCATCTCTTTGATTCTGAATTTGTTCCCACCAAATGAGGGCATATCCATCAAAGTCAAGGGCAGCCATACGCACCTTCTTCTCCTCTGAATAATTATGCATGCGGAATATCTTTTCAACCTTCAATTCCCATGTCAAATAAGTATCAGGATCAAATGTGCCTTCAAATTTTGGCATGCTGAATTTCAACTTCCCAAACTTTTCTTCATTGGGCTGATCATTGACATTACAACAACGGCGTTGAAAATTGTCATTGCGATGCATCCTAAAAGTACCTTGTGGTTCAGTGTCATGTGGAGTACCATTTCCACTCCCACGACCTCTTCCTCGTCCAAATGCACCACTGTCGGTGTTTTACGACCGATAGCCTGCCACGGGGGTACCCGGGACAATTTAGTTCAGGCTTCGGTGAACTCCAGAACTCGATGGTGAACGCGAAGACAAACGATTTATATGGGTTCAGGCCCTCGTGATCGAGTAATAGCTTACATCCAGTCAGCGTGAGCCTTTGCGTTGGATTGTATTATCGGGCAGTTTTTGGTGTACAGAATAATCTGTAGGAACTTGTCCTTTGTTGGGTGCTCTCGGCCCGCTTTTATAGTTTCAAGGGGCCGAGAGCTGTGTCTAATCCTAGTCAGACTTGATTGAGGATGTCCTACTCGAATTTTACAGGAGAGACTTTCTAACTAAGGTTGTCCGACTCTGGGTCGCGTTCCTTGGTCTGTAGTTTGTCAGGGGAACCGGTAGGTACCCTGGTTGGTCCCGCATCGACAAGCCCCCGAGCTCTATAGAGCAACCGTGATTTTGTCTTGGATTCTTCTGATGGCGTGCGCTGAAAAAGCACACCCATTGGGTGTAGCCCCCGAGCCTCTCGCTTCTTTGGAACAAAGAAGTTGGAGGGTCTATTTTTCGGAAAATTTTGGAGGGTATGTGTACCCTGCAGCCCCCGAGCCTCCTGCTTGTTTTGTAAAAATGAAGTCGGAGGGTCTTGAGTAGTGTTCTCTTTCTTGTTTCCGAGCCTGTCGAGTGCTTTCTAATGAATTTTTTGGGCGTAGCCCCCGAGCTTGGCGAGTTCTTTTTGATGTATCCTTATGGCGCAGCCCCCGAGCTCGGCGAGTTCTTTTTTATGGATTTTTCTGGCGTAGCCCCCCGAGCTTGGCGAGTTCTTTTCAATGGATTTTTCTGGCGCAGCCCCCGAGCTTGGCGAGTTCTTTTTTATGAAGCTTCATTTATGTGGGTTCTTTGTCCTTTCGTTGGAGAGGTTGTTGGTAGCCTTTATTACTTTTTGTATCTGACTTGGATATTCTGTTGGATATGCGGTTCTTCTTTCATTATTGTCTTGTCCGTGCTGTCCTCTTTTTTATTATTGCTCTGTCCTGGTTGTCCTATGTGGATTATTGTTTTATCCTTGACGTTACTTGGTGTCTTCCTGGTTTGCTTATATTCCTTGTTAATCTGTGCTCATATTGGCTTGTGTCTGTTCATCTTTGTGTGGTTATGGTTTCTCTATATCACCAACTTCAGCCTCCAGGCTCTTCTTCCTGTATTTGTGAGAGGTGTAGTTTGAAGAGAACTTGTGATATTTAGGTGACCTTGGGCCCTGTAGCTGCTACAAACTCCCTGGTATCAACTAGTGTCAGCTCTAAGACCGGTGCTGGACAGCGTTGCTCCGCGAGCTGTTGGGCTTATGTTGGAGCTGAATTTCTTTCCCGGGCGCCTGTTCTGCTGTACACGCTGCGTATCTTTGTGAACTCAGGACTGTAGCCTCTTGAGTTTCTATTTTTGAGTTCATTGGGCCTAGGGATGCCATTGTTTCTCGTAGTGTTGGTGTATCCTGTTGAGTTGTATTTGCTGAGCAGAGTCGTTGTATCCGTATGTATGTATTGGAATACTCCTTTTCTTGGAAACTGAACTTTGACTGGTCTGTCTGCCTTCTCCATTTACTGCTTGGTAGGTGGCCAGTTTTCTCTTTGGAATTGATGTATGATTTATTGCTTTATGCGCCCGTTCGTCTTGCCTTGTGAACCAGGTCTATTGGACCTCCTTTTTTGCCTATAAATTGTATTCACCTCCGCATGCTTCATTCTGAGCTTCTTTTTTCTTCTTCTCCTTTCACTCATGGCTTTGTTGGTGTATGAGGTTGACAGCCTCCGGGTGTTCGAACTGTTCTTCTCTGTTCTCTCTGTAGTTTGAAGAAATCTTGTGATTGGAACCGGTTGTAGGCCGGTCCCATTGTTAGTGGCGGATTTGCAGCTTGGTGGTGCAGTTTGAAGAAGCCTTGTGATGCAAAATGAATCTCATAATCCCATGTTAGCTCTTCGTAAGGCTCTTCTTCATTCTGAGTCATCCGGTTTCTCTAGGTTTGGTTTTTGCCAAAACCTTATGTAGACTGATGGCCGATGTTACCCATCCGTCACCGAGCTGTGGGTCATCTGCCACAAATCCCTTTCTCTTCACCCTCCTATCTTTCTGGGGTCTGCTCCGGGCTGTGCACTGTTGCTACTGTTGACGGTAGTTATTGTATGATTTTACCCGTCAACCAAACATGAAAAAGAATATAAATGAGAGCCAACACCTAGAATAGATTTTAAACTGATAGAATTCCACGAGTTCTGGTGAATCTGTGTTTTTCAGGGACTATATAGGAAAAGAACCAAAGAGGACCCACACCGCAGAGAAAAATACCGAATTACGCCATGGCAGGAGACCAAGAATATTCTAGAGAACACTAGAGACACCCCTGCCGAAGCGGCACCCGCAACTCAGAGAGAGGGGGTCGGCCGACCCACTGACCAAGTCGGCCGACCTGCCAGTGAGAGCTTTCCCCCTCCGCTTCGACGTGGACCCACATCTCGAAATTTCACGCAATCTACACCGTCCGTCAAAGTCGGTTTGATCCAAAGGCTACGGTTCATCCCACCAGCCCATATAAGGACCCCCAGACCCCAGGGTTTCAGTGGAGGATCCAGAGAGAAATCAATACAGGATTTCAGAATTCCACTGACATATCTATGATAGAATAGAAACCCAAGATAGGATCTAGAGCCAATCATCAAGTAGAAGATTAGCCTTATAGTCTCTCCAAATTAGGGCTATTCTTGTTCTAAAAGTGGTGTGGTAGAAGAGCTGGAGATAGTTGGGGGGAGTTGCGGGCCTATCGGTGACTGCTCTACGACTTGTACCTGCGGATTCAAGTCGTCCTTTGGGCTTATTTCTGAAGATTTCTTCGGAGTTCAACTTCTAATCCAAGTGAGTAACGCCGCCACAGTGCACGAGGCCCTGCGGCCAGAGCCCCCGCGCACGCTACCGAAGAGGATTCCAGCTCCATCGAGCAAGGGGACTCCAGTAGGCGCCCGACAACCTCCCTCCCTCCCTCTTCTCTCCACCGTCTTGACATCTCGGGAGGAGACGGCAACGGGAGGGACGGAGGAGAGAGAGAGATCCATCCATCGAATTTCTTGCAGTGCAACCACCCCGTACGACCGTACCATTGGGATTCCTGATTCCAGGATCGCTCGGGGTCGTGCGGCCGCTCTCGCTCTCGCGGCGCGTCATTCAATCCACTCGGTTCCGATTGGATTTCGATTAGACTGGCTTGGATTTCAACTACGCTTCACCACGCGTGCGCAAGCACTACCTCCTGCCGCCGTCCCTGCGCCAGGAGGTGCCCAGGTCTAGGAGCTCCTTCGCCGGCAACGACCACCCGCCAGGTTCCCTTCTCTTCCCTCCCTTTGTGCATTCGGATCTGATGATGTACTCGGATTCCTTTAAGTTACTATACGAGTAGTAGTAGTAATTTACAGGTGTATTATGCCAACTTCGTCCCCCCTTTTGATTGACCAATTCCAGCAGACGACCAACCGCAAGGGCATGTGACAAGCTGCCGCCTGCCTTCGCCGCAGGCAATGTGCTCTGACACGTCGGATCAGCGCCAACACCACCACGCAACTAGGTCATCATCCCTTGGACCCTCGCTCGCTCCTCTTGCATTAAGCTTAATCCTCAGCCGCCACTGCCTCTGGCCTAGCTTAATCCTCTTGCTTCGATGTGTAGCTTCCCTCCCCTCCTCCTCAATCAGGTCCTGGTGTATCGTTCATGTTACGTTCTGTTTTTTTTTTTTGTTCCTACCATCAACATATTTTGTTATTATACACCATCTGTTTCTCTTAAGCATAGTCCCGTTTCCTGCCAACCAAACCATTGTTGTGCAGCTTGAATCTAAGCCAATTATTCTCTGACCGATGCCCTTATGTGTTGGTGACATTGAATAGGGATCTTTTTGTTTCTTTGCCTGCCAACAACTAGAAATTTTCACTTCGGCTCTGTTCGGTGAAGCTGAAAAGCGCTGAAAGTACTGTAGAAGTGCTGATTTATTGTGAGAGAAAAGTACTGTAGAAGTGCTGAAAAATAAGCGCTTTTAAGCGCTTTTCAGCTCCAGCCGAACGGAGCCTTCATTACTTACCAGTCAGGTAAATATATAGTGATGCAAAATCTACTACTGATAAAACTAAAGAGTGGAACAGTTTTTTCGCTTCGTCCTGCCGCCTGCCCCTCCCCATGCGACCACCGCGAGGCGAGAGAAGGAAACAGCCCTGTGCGACACCCAATCTCTTCTGGAATCTCTCTTATATACAACTAAGAGCATCTCCAAGAGTTCAATAAATTCACTTCTAATCCTAGGTTTTTAGAAAGATGAGAAAAAAAAATCGTTTTCAACAGTTTCTAATATCTGCTCCTAATATTTACGCGCTTAGTAAAATCACCCCAGTACCGCGTAACTTTACGCGCAGTCGAGTCGCGCGGATCCTTCTTCCCGAGCGTTGCGCGCCCAGTAGTTCGTTTTGCCGAGCGTTCGTCTTTCGCGCGTTTCTTCCTGCCTCCGGTTGTCGCGACTCCATCCTGGCGCCGCCGCGACGAGGTGTTGTCCGTTGTTTTTTGTTTTCCCGTCATCCTGCCATGTGGCCGCCGCCGCCGCTCGCCACGGCTCCTGCCGGCCGCCGCGACCGCCGCCATGGCCTGTAGATTGTAGAGCCGCCCACGGTATCGTCCATGGTCGCCGTAGAATCATTCGCTAGAATCGACCTGCGAGGTGCCGTGCTTTGCTGTACGCCGCCGTACATGACCATCATGTCCTAGTGCACCTCGAGCCTATATGAGCAGAGTAGCATGTAGGTTTGGGTGTGGGGAAGCCCCTCGGGCTAGTGGCTCACCACCGGAGAGGCCATGGCCGGCCAATTGGGCTGCACCAGGCACCGGCGGCGGTACTCGATCTGCTGTGCGATCGAAGAAGAAGGGCCAAAGAGAGAGAATAATGAGAACCGCAGGGTTCTTATGTAAAAATGCAAGAGATAAGTGAAATTGTGGAAGGGGTTGGTGGTATTTAGATGCAGTTTAGGGTTCCTGGTGTAAAAGCGTAGGTCTAATTTTTTGATATTTTAGGAGTTTATTTTTAGCAACTGTTGGGGACATCTTACTTTTCTACTTCTAATACCTTGTTTAGGAGTTGGAAAACATTATTTTTTAGGAGGAAAATTTGGTAAACTTTTGAAGATGCTCTAATAAGACCAAAGATAATACCACTTTTTGGTCCGGTCGTCGCTCTGCCTTCCCTCCCCTTGCAACGATCACCCGCAAGCCTTGCGGCAAGAAGGAAGGAAAAATTGCCGGCGCGATGATCGCGAACAAACAAGGAAAGAAAAATTTGCGAGCCGACTCTCCCTGCGAATGAATCCGGCAAAGAAGGAAACATAAATGGTGGGGTGGTGCTGCGAGCCCACCGCCAAGACGTCATCCTGAACCTGCCGTGCCCTGCAATAGATCGATCTCGCCACCTGCAATCCTTGGTGAGGAGAATCAGGATCGCCGTGATGTTCCAGAACCAGAACCAGTCGAAGCCGACGGCGGGGGCGCCGCCGACGACCACGGGCGGTGAGCTACGCGCCATGGATCCCCCACGCCATCTCTACTCGCCGCCGACCCCTCCCTCGCTAGCCGAGCAGCGGGCGGATCTAGCGGTGGGGCGGCCGCATCCCTCCCCAGTCCCCCACCTCATCCATCCGACCATCCCTAATCGGCAACATATGCGAACCAGGCGGAGGAGCGCACTCATGGATAGCAGCGACGGCGGCTGACGTGGAGTCGGCGGGGCGCTCATATCAGACAAAGGAGCCAAGAGCGGCATTATGCGCGCTCACAACCGACAGCAGAGGAGAGCTGCATTTCGTAAAACAAAAAAGCAGAGGAGAGCTGCAGCCTACAGCGACCTGGGTCCTGCGTCCTGGTTTCGTGGGTGGCTGGTAGCATGCAGCATCGGTGCAGTCAGCAGCTAGAAGAGGCGCACGTTGGGCACTGGCCAGGGCGCACAGCCAAGGTGACTTGCGATTCTTTTATTTTTTCCAAATTCTGCATCTCACTTTTGCTATACATTACAATTATGGTTAGGTATTGCTAGAATATAGAGGACATGCATGGTTACTACATTCTGCCAATAGTAGCATATCAATTTTTTTGGCTATGAACCAACCGCCTCTTGCTACTTTTCATGCAAGCTGTCCATGATCTTCGATCATGGGATGCCGCCGGGCATGGTGAATCGGTACAAGCAAGTGCTGCATCCCATCAAAAAGGTGTGTGTTTCGCTTGCAACTGGCAGGGATCTCTCTGCTAGCTGCTATAAAATCTCCTTTTTATTTACTCCCGGAATGACAAAATCTCATCACTTTCCGGTTTGCTTGCTTGCTTCTTTTGGGCGATCTGGACTCGCTTCAGAGATATCCTAAGGTTTCTTCATTCATCAGTATACTTGGATCTTCTATGATTTTAACACTATAATATTCAATGTCATGGTAAGAATGGATTCGATCATCAGGATTGGTGCTCCAGAATATTTCTGACATTATACGGCTACTGAGATCAAGATTGACAGCCTCTTTTGTGGATGGCAAATGCAAACAAGAATGACACCACTGTAGTAGTTTATTTTTACTTTTATTTTGTAGTTCAATGGACTAACAGTTGTTGTGAGTGTAGGCTGGAGAGAAGTTTGAGAATAGCTTCATTCAAAATTTGTAAATAATTATGTGGATGCACGTGCAGACAGTGAGAACATGTCAGGCACATTGTAGATCTAGGTTCTTTTAGGATTGTCTTTCCAGGTTAGTTAACAGCTTGTAGGGCTGCTACATGTGCCATCTAGAGCTAGCTGTATACATTTTACAACACAATAACGTAGTACTGGTTTTTATTTCACTTCAGTTCAATATCCTTATTCTTGGCAGCATCGAGATATGATTGAGACTAGCCACTAGATGAGACCTGCAACAACATGACTCAAGGACAAATAATAAGGATGATCACACTCTAAATGTTAGCTTTCTTTTCAATGATTGGTTTCTCTGATTCACTATTTTTCGGTAAGAAGTAAGAAGGCAGGTTTCAATCCATTCTTATCATTTACCTGTTGTTTTTCTTGATCCAATGTATACCCTTGAAGTGCAACATTGAAATCCGAGTTTCCATTTTGTTTTATCACTCGAGCTCTGCTTTTCTGAATAATTCATGGATTGTATTACTGATATTGGGTTAGACAAGAAAATTATTTTGATTCCATGCTTCCATTTTGTACTAGATATAATCGAGAACTCATTAAGGAATCCTATTCTGTTGTATTTATTCTATTATTTATGTAGTTTCTGATTTGTGAACACTGAACAGAGGGAAATTTCTTAGAGAATGGTGCTTGCAAAGCGTTAAAGTTACTTTGATTGCCTTCTCATTTTACTAACCTCAGATCTATAAAAACCGTAGAAGTCAGATACATTTAGTTTTGTGAAACTTGAAATTCAGTAAGCTTTATGCTCTCGTGTATGCGTATATGACTGAAATATAGGATTTTCGGACCTGGTTCTGATAAGGTCCCCCTCCCCCTACCCTCAACTGTGAGCAGACAGTGTGTGATTGATGCATCAAATAGTTGAATTGTTTCTGTCTAAAGTTATTTAATTTTATCATGTAGAATGATTCAGCTTGGCACTCTTGTTGGCTTTGAGGCCTCTTTCTTCCCCTGCCAGTGAATTTGCCACTTAAACAGGCAAGACCATCTATTTGTGAATTTACAGGCATCTATGCAGGGTTAGTGATTTAATTTATTCCTACTCAAAATTGGCCTGCCTTTTGTAGATCAGAGAGGACCAGAATTAATTTCAGTGGGTGGCTAATGACTGATATGGGAGGATCCCAATATTTAGTTGATGCTGTTTATGCTGTGAAAAAGTAAGGATCTCACACTCTGCTTACTACAATTTTCCAGACCAAGTCAGCTCCTGCTACAGTTAAATCTTGAAAACAGAGCAACTGGAAACCTGAGGAAGTTAAGAGCTTAATACAGATGCTTGGCAAAATGAGCGAGAAATTTCCATGTAGGACGAAGAATTCTGTGGGAGGAGATTTTTGAATGCATGTTGAATGCACATTGCAAAGCTTTTTGGACATCATTAGTCCAGAAGTATGATTTTAGGGATAAATACAGTATCTTTTGTTACTTGTCATGATATAAATTTGACATATATCGTGGAGGCCTGTACAGTCATTGAAGCAAGTATAGAAGAAGGATTTTTTTTTTTTTTTTGCTCGTTCTGTAGAATGAAGCAAGATAGCTTACATGTATTTTCGATTGGATTACAATCATATGTCATTGGCAAGAAAGCAAGAAGGAACACATCATGCGATGCATGTATTTTTGGTATAAAATTTATTTGTCCCGTAACAACATACGGACACGCTACCTAGTATAAATATATTATATTTTGGTTAGTACAAGTGCTCTAGCGTCAGGACCCATCACCCAAATGTGATTAGAGGAAGGCTAACAATAGAGCCACGTGTTTGGTTATTACTAGTTAAATTAAATTCTAAGGGCCAAGCGGTATAGTAATGATTTTTATTTGCCTATAAAATACTTTTTTATTGTTACTTTTAGCCATGCTCCACCTTTTTTTCCTGATCTAACCTTTTTTCTTAGGGTCGCACGTCCACCCGGACGTCCGGACAGACTGCTGGTCCGGACGCTCGTGCACCACCCACCTATCGTTTTACTGTACGCATGTATTTTGTTGTTGTTACTGCTTAAAAAAAGTTATAGCTCCTAAAATAAATATCCAAATTAAAATCTGATTGCATCATAATGTTTCTTATAATAAACTTTTCAAAACAAGATCTCACATGAATATATTTTGATAACTTTTATTTTTTACATCTGATATACTTTTGTAACATCTATATGAAACACTTGCAATATAATTTTGGAACTACTGAAACACTGGATACGTACTTATGAACATGCATGTTTCACCCTTTCTAGACAACGCAGAGCAGAGGGGAATGGCCGGTTCCAGCAAATCGGCGATGGAGGAGGTAGACGACGACTGATGGGAGGTTACGCCGGCCAAACCACATTGGATGTCGAAGCTGTTGGAGATAGAGGATGGCCGCTATAAAGCAGGAAAGGAGGCAGAAGATGAGCGCGTGGGTAGAGAAACGATGACGGTAGCTGGAAAGATGCGAGGTCGCGTCAGCTGTGGTAGAGAAGGAAGGCCACCGGTGGTGGATCTCCCAATCCGACCGATAGGCATGAAACACGCATACAAAACACTAACTGCAATATCAGATCTACTTCTGAAACATTCAGATACAATACTTACAACATACGTATGAAACTACTGAAACACTCGAAACATGCATATGAAGTATTTATAAAAAACACCTGAAAACACTTGAAAACCATTTACAAGCATACACAACATTAAGATAAAACAGTTACAACAATACATGTGAAACACATATGCAACATTCAGATGAAACACTTACAAACATTCATTTAGAAAACAAGATGAAACATTATAAACATACACTTAAAACATAGGTCAAAAAAGATGAAACGTTTTAAATAACACTTGCAACATCTATTTAAAAACACTTACAACATATATAATATTTTTTTATCTATCGGTATAACATACGTATAAAGAAATAAAAAATATCTAAATATTAAAAAATAAAAAGATAAGAAAAAACAAAAAAGAAAAAGAAAAAATAAAAATAAAAAGGAAAAAAGAAAAGAAAAGGAAATAAAAAAACAAAAAGAAAAAAAGAAAAAAGAAAAAACTGCGCAGGGCGCGCGGGCTGTCGCGCGGGAGGAAGTTGCGTGTGGGAGGGGCGTCCGTCCACGCTGGACGCCTGTAGCGTGTTTTTACCGTTTTTCTTATCTTCCTCACATTCACTTAATATATAGGACCATCACTCTCTATACTTTCGGGCTCAGCTTATTACATACTCGTACATGAGAGCAAAACTCTCCTCTCTCTCTCCTATCTCTTCATATCAGCATTAATTTGGTTGGCTATAAATTAATTATTGTGCTAGCTCTTAATTAATTTATTAGCTATGGCCGATTAGTGATTGGTCTCCATCAATACATGCTCGTCGTACAATAGTTCAATGGGGAGAAGGTAAATTGCTATACATTCCATTGGCCCCAAAAAGGATGCTTATCTTGCTTTTACAAAAATATGCGATTTGTTTTTCCATATTTTTGGTTGCATACCTAAAAATTATTATTCTCTCCGGTCTGATCATAAAGTCATTTTGGCTTCTTGAGACTCACTAACTTTTACTATATGCTTATATAGATCTAGATGCATAGTTAAAGACATGAAACTAGAAAGTCCAAAACGATTAGAAATTTAAACAGATAGAGTAATATTTACGACACGTAATGAATATCTCTAAATACTTGGACATACACTTTGATATTGTTGTTTATAAATATAGTAAATACACTTGGTTTCGATCTATACCCCCTCCGTCCCATACAGACGAATGTCGTTTTAAACTTTCCAGATATCGCGTTTGACCATTCGTCTTATTTAAAAATTTTGTATAAATATCATTTATCTACTATAATTTGTTTTATTATTAGAAATGCTTTAATAATTATTAATTGATTTTGTATTTTGTACAAATTTTTTTTAATAAGACGGACGGTCAAACACAGTTTCTGAAAAGTCCAAAACGACAATATTTACGGGACGGAGGAGGGACTATGTTTTTATAGCAAACATAGTACTTGGTTGATTGGACATCACAATCAGCCCATCATCCGATTCTGACGCAAACGAGTCGCATTTGTTTGTCCGGCAACCAACTCCTCTACTCTTTATTAGCTATATATGTATATATGGCCCATTAGTCACTGGTCTCCATCAATACATACTCGTGCAATAATTCAATGGGGAGAAGATAAATTCAAAGCTACTGTGTAGTACGTACTACTATATAATTAGGTTCCCCTTTATTGCAAGCAACTGTATCTACTATAAATTTCGTACAATGACGAAGGATATCGCTAGTCTCGTAAAAACCGGTTTTACGCTTGTGCAGAAACTAATAAAGTTTCATTGAGGCGCGGCGCGGTAGTAGGTCGGAGGAGCATGTGGAGGCTAAAGATCGGAGAGGGAGGAGGGCCATGGCTGCAGACGGTGAGCGACTTCCATGGCCGGCAGGTCTGGGAGTTCGACCCGGACGCCGGCACCGACGAGGAGCGCCGCAAGGTGGAGCAGCTCCGCCGGGAGTTCACGGAGAACCGCTTCCGAAGGAGGGAATCGCAGGACCTCCTCATGCGCATGCAGGTGTCTCTTTTTTCTTCTCTGCTTTTGGATGAAAATATATCAACATAAATACTGCGTTTAGACTGTTGGTAGCTTCTGTAGTGTGGTTGTGATTTGTGATATGATATGATGGTTGTAAGCAGTTCACTGGACAAAAACATCTGCATGCGGATATGCCCCGGCGGGCCACCAAAATAGAGGATGGCGACGAGGTGACGCCAGAAATTTTGCAGGAGTCGCTGAGACGAGCGCTCGGTTGGATGTCTGCTCTCCAAGCTGAAGATGGTCATTGGCCTGGTGATTTCAGTGGGATTATGTACCTGCTGCCGTTCTGGGTTCGTATTTATTCCTGTGTCTATTCACATGCACTTGCCCAATTGGTTGCTAGCAGTACACGCATGCTACGACCTAGGCCCTGTTTAGTTCACCAAAATGTTCCAGATTTCTCGTAATATGGATTGTCCTTTACGTATGTATAGAGCATTAAATGAAGTAGTAACTATTGCATGTTTGTACTTTTTACCTAACTTTCTCGAGACGAATCTTTTGAGTCTACTTGAGCCATGTTTGAACAAAAGTTATCAAATACAAACGAAAATGTTACAGTTATAAAATTTCCCAAAGTTTCCAAACTAAACGCACGCCTACTCCCTCTGTTAATTTTTCTTTGCAACAATAGGACCATGGCCCTTCCCACTAGTTTAACTTTGACTAAGTTTATATTAAATAATAGTAATATTTATATCTTCATATAAATTTATTTTGAAAATAATTTTTATAACTAATATACTTATTTTTTGTCATGAATATTAGTATCTTTTATATAATTTTAGTTAAAGTTTGAACTATTTGAGCCCTCAAAGGAGAGAATTATTACATTGTTTTGTAGACTAAGTATAGTTTAGGTGGGGTTTTTCTGTCGCTGTTTTTAAGACGACTGTGTTGAAAATAGTGCAGACAAGTTCATCCCATAAAAAACTTTACCTTATTTCTCTTTACTATATTATCACACAACAATGTGTATGAAAATCTTATGAAATCACATTAAAACTATCCTACCTGTCGTAATAATAGTCTTCTTTTATTTGTTTAGATTTTCGCACTGCACATCACAGGATCGGTCGATGCTGTCCTATCAACGGAGCATATACGTGAGATATGCCGCCATATCTACAACCATCAGGTACCTACGACAGCTAACATTGTTGTTCTCCTATACTCCCTCAGTTCCGTAAAGATTGTTATTTTACGCTATTTAGAAATTATGTTTGACCGTCCGTCTTATTCAAAAATTTTGTACAAAATACAAAATTAATAAATAATTATTAAAATATCTTTAATGATATAACAAATCATAATAAGATAAATCATATTTATACAAAATTTTCAAATAAGACGAATGGTTAAACGTGATATCTGAAAAGTCTAAAACGATAGTCTTACGCACGTCCTGTCCTCCCACCATATATATATACCAACTCACCAAGCTTATTTATTTTTTCACGTCCACACTAAGCACGTTTATTTTTTAACTCACCAAGCATGTTGATGCTTATTATTAGAACGAGGACGGCGGATGGGGCTTCAATATTCTGGACGACAGCGCAATGTTTTCTACGTGCTTAAACTACACCACCTTGAGGCTTCTCGGTGAGGTACAAAAGCATGAAAACGATGGACTAGCTAAAGGTCGAGCATGGATCCTATCCCATGGAACTGCAACTGCAGCACCACAGTGGGCAAAGATACTACTCTCGGTATGGCTCACAGGCATAGTAAATAATACTAACATGTGTTCGGCTCTCGCTGGTTTTCGGCGGCTGCTGCTGATGCTGATTTGTTTGAAAGAAAAATATTATTTCTTAGCTGAAAAGTAGCGCTGATTTTGGTTGATAAGTTCAAGAGAATAGGCCTATATGCTTTTTTTTACATTTCTATGTTATTCTATGAGTACCTAGGCAGTCCTGTCCCAGAAGTCATTTGATAGTTTCTGTACTTGTCAAGCACACAAAGAAATCATATTTTCAATAGACATCTTCTTCAAAAGATTTATATAGGCATATGTTTTTCTCTATCTTGTCGTCTACCAATTAGTCACATCTGGTTTTAAGGACAAAATGGAATACACACTATATGTGAGCTCATGATATCAAATCTCACATATAGTCACAAATGAGGATTAAAATCAAATGACAATGCTTAATACATAATGTATTATTATAAAGAAATACAACCTCAAATAGTAGACAGGGGGAATGCTCCATTCTTCAGGCGAAGACTCCAATTTTACAGGGATAACTGACTGGTTGATCACAAGACTAAACTCCTCCAGACTCTGACAATCTGATATCACATCCAGGATTTTTGTCCAAAAATAAAAAGTAAAGCAAGCGTAAGTACTTCACGCACTTAAGTATAACATGTGGTTATGAAGCTCAAATGGCTGACACTGGCTTACTGCGGTTAGCATTTTGATATGGTCAAAATTTTAGTCATATTGTGCTTAAGCCCCAAGTTATACTCACATAATCATATATAAGATTCGATCAAGCCATGTAACCATCATCATCATCATCGTTCTCATCAACATCTTCATATTGTCATCATAAGAAATCAATGTTATCGAGAACCATCCATCCTGTGGGTTTTTTGGGCCACTCGTGACCGTGAGCACGACTGATATACCAGCGTTACACTCTGCAGAGGTTGTACACTTTCACCACGAGTCGTGCTGCCCATATGCCTGGGTTAATTACTTCTATAACACTTCCAAGGTGAGCGAGCAGGGTGCACTATGAAATTTTTTAAAGGTCCATCTAACAAGTTAGGGCCGCTAGGGTTACTCGCCAGGCAGATGTAGGAACCCCTTTCAATATGGCACAATACCATCTCGACTATACATATATTTATAAGAACAGTGGTTGTCCTATACCCAAGCTGTCAAGCCCCTTCTTCGACATAAAGGTAACCTCTAACAAGCTATCCCCATATTGAATTAAAGCTAGAGCCATATAGCTCTCATGGTTGTACTGTAAGTCCTAGCTTTTGTCGACACATAGGTCCTTATGGAGGACCAATGGCATCATGTCCAAAACTATGAGCTCCCTTGACCTATAGTCCATTTATTCATTAACAATCTTAACCATTGTTCCAGATAATCATTCATCATGTATCATTAAGTTAAACACTAGCGTTTCTACCCATATGCAATTAACCCATAGGAATCAAGAATCAGAATATCAATCTCTAGGATGTCCTTAGGGTTGACAGTATTAGACACATGCACATGATTAATAATGATATTTAATGAATAGGTAACAAGGAGGGTCCCATGCTGTACTTGCCTTGCTACACAAATACTTGCTGGTCTTGATTATCTAAGTATTGATCTTGATCACCATCGAAAAGCTTACCATCTACTTGATTGATCACACATCACATACAGACATCCATAGGAATTCATGCATGAGCAAACAATATAATAATTAGGAACAATACACCATCAGTGATAAAACAAGGTAAAAAGATTTATAAAAGGATTCTACGTCTCACTACGATCACATAAATGTGAAGATGATGAAAATCAGAGCTAAAAGGTGAAAGTTATGAATTAAACGGACTTTTCCTATAGCAATTTAATTAATTAATATTAGACAGAAAATTATATGTTGTAAATTATCTAGCAGATTAGTATGTATATTATTAAATTATGAACCTAGCTCAACTTGAACAGATGAAATCGGAGCTAAAATGAAGATTTTATGGGCAAAACTGTAAATACTGTGAAAATTAAACGAATGAAAATAATAAAAGAATCTCCTGATTTGAATTCGGCAGAGGACTGCACGTTAATTAGCCCAAAGCCGAGGGGCTCTTTAACAAGATGACCGGCGAAGGGGTATGGGCAGTCTTCGGCCGTTGATCAGGAGATGGGCAGCTCTGGTTTAATGGATGAGAGAGAGGGAGGGGGCTGCTGGCCGGCACAGTGACGCTCGGCCGGGCGCCATGGCCGGTGACGTGGAGCTCGCCGGAGTCCTCCGTTTGGGTGCTACAGGCCACAGTTTGACGAAAAGAAGCCACCGGGAGCAAGATAACTCAAGCACGAACCCATCTAGGTCCTGAACGCGACCGGGGAAGGAGAGCAGTTCGGCGGCGCCATGGATGGCGGCTAGGAGCTCGCCGGCGTTCGTGCTCAGAGGCCTAGAGGCCATCAATAGGACTTGGAGAGGATGGTAAGGAACAGTAGGACTCGTGCGAGCTTACTGCGGCGTCAATTTTGGGCGGAGAAGAACGACGACGCCAGGCGGCAGAGAGAGGCGGACGGCGGCACTCTGCAGACGACAGCGACGGTCATCAGTGAGATAAAAAGGAAACTGGATGGACGAGCGACTTCCTGCGGGAATGGAGAAACTAACTGCGGCGCCCAAAATCGATGAATACGGCCAACGACGTGCGGTGGCGCTCTGTGCGTGCGCGGCGGCTTGCTCTGCTCGCGAGCTCTGCGTGCGTCTTTTTGCTGCACGAGGAAGAGCAGAAAGGGGCGAGAAATGGAGAAAGGAGGGCGCAGGTACCCTACATGCATCCGAGTGGGTGAAAGAGGGGGAGGAGCGAGCGGGGAGAACGGCTCGGCGGTTGCGCTTAGCTCCGACGTCGTGCGTGCGAATAGATAGGGAGAACGGTTGGGGAAGAAAGCGCCGACAGGTGGGCCGTACTGGCAGCGACATAGAGAGAGAGAGAGAGAGAGAGAGAGGTGAGCGCTGGTGGAGGGTTGTCGTGGTGGCTGGCCCGAGCTAGCAGGCCGAGAGGGGGAGAGGGATTTCTTCTTCCTCTTTTTTTTTTCAAATAGATTTTCAACTAGCTTTTCAAATCCTTTTTAAGCAATTTGATTTTTGAATAAAATTAAAACATCACAAAGATTAAAATGCAGAGGCATGAGTGCTCATTCATGTTTCTATTTCCTTAAATCGATTTTAATTTTTATAAAAATATTATCTCCCTAAGTTTTATGATAAAGAAAATGCATAATAAATTACATATTATATCTTTTAGAAAATGCCAAAAATTAGGGTGTTACACTATTATATGTCCTTCTATCTTGGTTCTCATGTAGACTTCTCATTAAGAGTTTTATTTGCATGTAATAGGCTGCGACATAATCATTTTCGATGACCGTGACAACCTTTTTAAGAAAAGAGAAAAATAAGTTTCACGAAGATAAAACTCTCTTGGTTCGGTTCACAACTAAAATAATGATTTTAGGAGACATTGACAAATCTTATTCAGAGATGGGCACTCCTAGTGACCATCTCCGTAAATGCTTAGGTGGGCTCCATGAAATGCTCGTCTCCGTCTCCTGTGAAAATGATCGTCTCTGTAATTCGATGATTTTCGAATTCCGTCTCTATAAATAGTTGCATAAAAAATAATTCCTAACCTCTTCGTATGAACTCAAATGAAGATAAAATTTATATCAAAACTGTAGCTCTCGACGCATTCTAAAACTTTGTAGAGAAAAGTTTTGAATTGAAACTGTTTAGGGACCCAAAATATTATTGTATTCACGAATTTTGAAATTCATATGAAATTTAAAATTATCAAACAATCTCATATGTTGATGTAGTCCATATAAAAGTTGTAGTTCTCAATATAGTCTACAACTTTGTAGTTAATTTTTTAATTTAAAACCATTTAGAGTTCCAAATATGTGTTCTAAGTTTGTAGATTTTGAAATTCAAAATTTAGAATTCATAAACAACATCAAATGTTCACATAGTTAAATTCAAAGTCGCAGCGGCGGACCTGAACTACATGTTTGTTATTGATAAGTTTTTTATTTGAAGTTGTTTAGAGTCTCAATAATTGTTTTAAGTTCACATATTTTGATATTTAATATTTTTAATTTTCAAACTATCTCAGATGGAGGGACATCCTATAACAAAGTATGTTTGACAAGATTTAAAACTTTGTAGTTAAAAGTTTTTTATTTGAAATCATTTAGTGGCCAAAATATTCAATACTATTATGATATATCAATATAAAATGCCAACATATTATATGTAGGCATAAATGAGTGCGTGGTGTAATGGTAGAGAGGTGGCAATGCTTAACGGTTGGTCGCAATTTAATTCCCTGTCTCCGATAATAAAAAAAAAATCTGCCTCCGAAATGATTCAGTAGTAGTGGTTACCAACTCAATACTAGTCATAGAATTAAATGTCTATAAAACATAAGGATATATTTATGCATTGAGAGAGATCGTTTCATCCATGTTTTATTGTATTTTTCATTCTTGAAAAGAATGCTATGAAGCTCCTCTAAGAAACCATGACATTATCTCTTCCTTAATTGTAATAATACATCACTATTTTGTTTTAGTTGACATGCATCTTAATTAATATACTTGCTATATAAACCATACTAGTTTTTGGTATGGACTGTCCTAAAAAGGTTCAAGCTACATCTTAGTGAAAATTTCTCACTAACATCAGACAAGTTATGGAAATCGAAAACTAAAAAAACATGCATGCTACACATTGTCTCATACAATGCGCTTTCCATTTCTCCGAATAGCAAACTTTTTTCAGTTTCTTTTTCATACTTGTGTTTTCTCTAGACAATATACGTATTCTGTCTATTCTAGAATTATCGTTGAAGTATAAGTGAACTATCCATCTCTACACCATCTTAAGCTTTTTAGTTGAATTGGGTGGTACATATAACTCAATAATAATAAGCATATTTTTATCAAGAAAAAGTCAAACAAAATATATTTTGACATTTATTTTTTCTTACTCTATGTTGCCCTTAGCTAAAGACTCAATATTATCTCAGACGCAATATATCAATATAAATCTGTTGATACAAGTTTTATGTCCCAAAGTTATCCTATATAATAATTTGAATAATTATCCATTAAAATCTGTAAAATTTGGCTGTTCTCTAGACAAAGCATACTGGCGACCGTTATGGAGCTGACGGAGTACATTATAGAATAAGTTAGAAAATGTTTTAATTATATTAAATAGAAAAGGTAACATTGAACGAGTGACATTCTATTTGATATTACAGTACACATTTAAACTGCAGCACGGTGGTAACTATTATTGATCCATGCTTCCGTATTCTCTTAAATGAAGGTTATTGGTGTATTTGATTGGCGTGGCAATAATCCAGTTGTACCGGAACTATGGTTGGTACCACGTTTCCTCCCAATTCACCCAGGTATATTCTTTTCTTAGTACCACCAAATGTCTGCGGATATTATTCCCAGCAAAAGAGTCTCTAGCAGTCTAGACAACCAAACATTTGCACAGTTCCATAATATCCCATTGACTACAGTGAAACCTGTGTTTTACTGCCTCAAACAGTCTCGTTTGTCGTCCAATTTTTTCCTCTCACTATACTGTAAAACAATAAAACAGGATCCTTTCCCTCCCTAATTATAATTTTTTAAGGGTGCTACCTAGTAATAGTTGTCCTTTTCATTCTTTATTATGTGCTGATTTGATCGATCTGATTTTTGTGGCGTGATTGATGAAACCGTACCATATTTTGTAAACAGTTCACTACTCCGTAAGTGTGGAAGACTAGTGAAAACAGAGCATTTTCCATTATACTGATGAAAACGGTACGATATTTTCCAATCGTATTTGGGACCAAATCTGTTTAGAAGAGTTTTTATCTGTCCATATCTGAGTCCTGATATTCAATATCCGATAAGCCTGGGCATTCTGTTCTAACCGAACCGATCGGTTCCTCGGTTACAACAAAAATTTTGTTCTTAGAAAACAGGGACCGATCGGTTCTTTGTAGAAATGAGAACCGACGAAATTCGGTTTCAGTTATTTCGGTTTGGCTCCGGTTATAACCGAAATAACCGAGTCTATCACAACACAAATCAAAAAGGAGAAAAACACGGGAGTCGCGCACACTGGGGGCCGGCCGCCACCACCTCGCCCAACTGCTTGGCGCCGCTGGCCTGGGCGAAGAGAGAGAGAGAGAGGGAGTGGCTGGGAAGAGGGTGGCGCCATGGCAGGTGGGAGGCGTCGCCACCCCTCTGCTTGACTCACCGGTGAGCAGGGGGCGGCTGCACACGCACTAGGGGCCATCCGCCGCCAGCGCGCCCTCCTGCTTGGTGCTGCTGTCCTACCAGAGGGGAGGGGAGGGCCATGCCGGCCTGCCGGCGCCGACCGCCGGGGCCGCGACTCCGTGAGAGGCACTAGGCGCGTGCGTCGAGCGGGATCGTGCGTGGCCGAGAGAGCATGAGCCGCGAGTGCTACGGCTTCGTGGTCGTGGCGCGGGATCCTCCGAGTGAGGAGAGGAGAGGGCCGGAGGGGAGGAAAGGGGATCAGGTCGCCGGCGCCGCGGGACCAGGGAAGCGAGCGCGACTTTGCTCTTCGCCCAGGCAGGGGCGGTGGGGTGGGGGCGGGGGTGGGCAGCAGCCAGTGAACGAGGGGTGGGGATTTAGGGTTTGGTTTTGGGCTGGGCTGTATTCACATGCCTGTTGTATGTATTCTATTGATTGGGCCTTTTCTAATTTCGGTTATTATAGGTTATTTCTGTTAACCGAGTGTCAGACCAAATTAATCGTATTAGTTTCGGTTCCTGAGAATCTAGAACCGAATTGGGAACCGAAACTGATCTGTTCGGTTAGTTCGGTTTCGGTTCCGGTTAGTTCGGTTCGGTTCTCGGTTTTTCGTGCATAGGGTTAATATCCGATACCGTATCCGTATCCGAATGCTCAAATCACATATTTATGATGTCGATATTCAATCGTATCCTATCTGACATAGCTGATACTATCCGTATTCGAATCCGAGTAGAAATATGAAAAAATATAATATCAGTGATATTCGTCCGTATCTAATCCGTTTTCATCCCCAAAGGTGGGTCATGCAATCATACTACAAGTAGAAATATATGTTTGTGAAGGATTATGTGTCAACCGTCGGTGTAAACATATTTTCCAAAGCTTCTTAAACAGCCTCCAGTAGAAACAATGGATCGTGATCATATATGTATATACATCACATATGTATATACATCACATATATATGTGATGCATCAACCCAAGTCATACATCAACCATATACATATAACTTATATGTATATACATTAAAGTTTTTTTCTCCTTAACAATAAGTTCCATGAACTCTCTAATAATCATCTTTGTTTAGATTTAGCCTCTCAATTTCTGTTAGCACTTTGAACTCTGGTCTCGCTAACACACTAGTAGCACTTCTTCTTTCATCTGCTGCTATATCACACATTTGAGACAATACCTCCTATCCATTAAATTAGGTACATACGTGAAATCATGGATCGGTACATATAAACATTGTTAATGTTTTTATTGGATTTTCGTGTACTTTACCTCATCCACTGCTATATTGTACTCAGGGTCTTGTTCCCTGTCACGACGACCCTCCCTATATACGCTAGGACACGGATCACTTGGGCTTTGGTATCCTCCTTCACCTGGCTCGTCGCCTAGTCCTTGCAAATCACTTGATCACCACCTTGCCGAGAACTTATTGTTTTACATTAAGTCTTTCACTGACATGTTGGAGTAGAACCCAGATAGAACTTCCAAATTATTCCACCATAGACACATCGCATGTTTCTCATCTATGTTTAGGTTGTAGCTTGCTGTCGGGAGGTGGTACTTCCCATTTTCTAGAAGAATAGGGTGAAGTTATTTTTTATGCCTAAATTTACCAGGTCCAGACATGAATTGAGTCCTTCCTTTGTCTTGCTCTTTATGTCTATCAAGATGCCAATTATGCTTTCAAACACATTCTTCTAAACATGCATACCATCGATGGCGTGTTGTACATCCAACTCTTTCCAAGATGGCAAATGCTTGAAAAAATCTGACACCTTCTTAAATGTAGCCCATAGAGTTGGCTTGACATCCTTTCATGTTTTTCCATATTTTGTCTTCTTTCCAAAACAAACTTGATGTTTCAAAATATTTTGAAAACTCTTTGACCTTTACTGTTACCTGACGGAGCAATAAACTATAGTTCATCCATATAGTCAAAGTACTTATCCATCCTTTGCAAGCGGTACTTGTGTCCTTTCGATAAGAAGCGCCTGTGTCTCATGTACACTAGCTTCTTAGATGCATCAAGGGACACATAAGCAGTTTAATCTAGGCATACTACACAACTAACTTTTCCCTTGAACTGGCCTGATAATATAAAGAGAGTAATTGATGATCGTTACAAAAAATAATTGCTCTCGATGTGAATGACTCTTTGCAGAACTCGTCCAACATTTGAACACCCGTTTCCCACAATATTTTTATCTTCTCTATTATGGGCTCTAAAAATACATCCATGTCAACTCCAGCTTGTGTAGATATAGAAATAAGAATTGTTAGCAAAGGGTATTTCCGCTTCTGCAACAACCATGGAGGGTGGTTGTAGATGGTGAGGATCACTAGCCATATGCCGTGCTTTTTGCTCCTCTCGGCAAAGGGATTCATTTCGTTGGTACTCAGTGCAAACCTAACATTTCTTGGCTCCTCGGCAAATTTTAGGTGGTTGTCATTGAAATTTTGCCATCGCTTGCCATCTGCTAGATGTCAAAGCTTTCCATCGTTTTTTGCTCATCAGAAGCAGACCATCTCATAAGTTTGGTATCATCAGGGTTTGTGAATAAACATCTCAATCTATCAACCATTGGAAGGTACCACATCACCAAAATAGTCTACGCGTAATAGTCTATGTTTTCTATTTGTTCATCTTGTACCTACTTGCACCACAATTTGGATAGTTGTCTAAGACTTCATAATCACCTTGATATAGAATGCAATGATTTCTAAACATGTAGATCTTTTACCATCAATAACCTTAGCACAGACTATAACATTGTGAACTCTTTGGTGCAACCCTTGGACTCTTAGTAAAATAGCTCTGTTGTTGCCTTCACCAATGCCTTCTTACATCTAATGAAGAACATTGATGGATTCATATGATGACGCAATAGTGCATCTAACAATACTACATCTTTGTCCTTTTCATCGATCGCATGAGTTTTGCTGCCTTCATTTTCTCCAACGAATCCATCATCAGTAACATTTGGTAGAACATGTTCACTCTGGGGACAGTGGTGTTGTGTCTCATGTACCAACTCACATCCATGAACAACCATATTTTGGACCATCAACGTCTATGTTCACCAGGTTTCTAGTTGTATCAAGCGCAGAGCTACCCTCTCCGTATTTTGTCCAAATCAAGTAATCCTTCATAAATTCTCGACAAAACAAAAGAGAAATGCATGGTTCCACATCATCAAATACAACAACATTTTTGCAGTTTATGCATGGACAATATATGTGCTTCTTCTTTGTTCTCCAAGCATGGCTTTTAGCGGCATCAATAAACCTATGGACCTCCGATATGTATGAAGGATCTACTCTTGGTAATTTATACATCCATAAGATCTCTCCATCATTACCTTCACAAAAAAATAATGAATTTCTTGTAACCAAAAGAGATATGATTGATTATAGATATTAATTAACTAACCTTTTTGATCAACCTCCTTTGAAGAAATGAAGATGAAAACCTCCCACTTGTATATTTTACAATTTGTAGACCTCGAAGCTAAGTTCGCTAAAAGTCATTCAATATAATTAACAAACCTATAAATAAACAAATCGTATTAATTAATTAAGTAACCTCATTCAATATAGTTAACACAAAAAAACATCTTTCTCTATTTCTCTCTAAAAACACATATAAAAATACCAAGACATCTATCTAATCTGAATATATGGTGGGGGAATGAAATTAAGAAGCAATCATGAAAAAAGAGATAGGAGAGACATCATCTGACCATCTTAACCAACATCATTTAAAGAAATAATGACAAAATCCTACCCTTTACTTTCTCTAAGACATGGTGAAACCCTAGACCTAAAAGGCAGATCAAATTGAGCAATAATGATTAAAAGGAGGCATGAAAGGCATTAAGTAACCTTTTTTAGCAACCTCCTTCGAAGAAATGAAGATGAGAACCTCTCCCCTTATATTTTGTGAAATCTAGACTTCCAAATCGCCTCCAATGGAATGGTGGCCGCGAGAACAGTTCTGGCCAGGGAGGAAGAAGGGGTACTTATATCAGAATGAACAACGCCAGTGTAAATGTATATTTACACAGGCGGTTCATTAAGAAAACCGCATGTGTAAATATATATTTACACTGGCGGTTTATAAAGAAAACCGCCTGTGATAATTCATTTGTACAAGCAGTTCTAATCTCAGGCCCACCATTTCTTCTCTACTAGCTTCACTTTTTTGAAACCAACAGGGGAAAAGAAAATCTACTGTCAAGAGAAACCATTTGTGTATTAGTGATCAAACCCATAGTCACATGCTATGCGTGATAAGTCATACATCTTTCTATGCGTGTGTGTTTACCATCCCACTATATCAGTTGTTGATAGCAATAAGGGGGCCATTCCTTCTGAACACTTGGCAAAAATGATTTTTATCTACATTTTTTGAAGCCACACCAACAAAAATCAGTTAGAGAGACGGATGGCTTGCATCCTGCTCTAAACTTATTCTAAAAGGTGTCTATTGGGACCATGATTTCTAGGGAGGGGTTGAATTGGGCTTTCAGTTTTAGAAAATGGAAGACTTTCCACTTCTATATCACCGCATACAACGTTTACATTATTACTTAGATTCTGCGATATTGTTGATGATTCTGGGAAACAAGAGAAATGCAAAAACTATACATGATACAATCTAGTATAGAATTTTCATCCATGGGAAGCGAACAGCTCTAGTGCTGTGGCCTCTAATTTTCTGCTGCTAACCGGAAAGACTCCTTTGTTTCATCAACATGCCACAACAGTGCCCAAAACCGCAACTAGTATGTTCCCCTAAAAATAGCCTGCATAAAAGATGCATATTTGCAATCTTGAAAAATTAGATCATTGTTAAAATTGACCAACATGAAGGAGCCGCCCCAACCAGAATATATTTCTTCTCTTTTAAATAAAAAATTTGAAAGCCAACTCCCTAACATGTGGGATACAGAGCTAGGAAGGGTTAACCCAGTAGCTATATAGATAATCCCTAATATTGTCTTGGCATAGTGACAATCAAAGAATA
Organism: Eremochloa ophiuroides; assembly: GCA_038502445.1. Classification (NCBI taxonomy): domain Eukaryota; kingdom Viridiplantae; phylum Streptophyta; class Magnoliopsida; order Poales; family Poaceae; genus Eremochloa; species Eremochloa ophiuroides. Next base: position 62,657,430 of record JAHLJS010000003.1, on the reverse strand, counting down.
TGTGTTTAATAGTTTTGTTATAATTGCATAAACCACACTTTTGACTGCCTTTGCAATTCGTTTTAATAAGGTTGTCCTTTGTTCACCCCAGCTTGAGATACCAAAGGAAAATCTTGTACTTTAGAGGATGGTGTATTCTGATTTATCATATAAAGATACATAGAGTGGACTGTAAATTCACCATTACTATGTAAATTCCAAATAAATAAATAAATCATTCTCATAAGTTAAATTGATATGAGTGATCTTGGCTAGTAGATCTTCAAAAAGAAATATTCAATAATGTTGATATCATAATATTGGCCACCATATCATGTGGACGATTTGTAATATTTTAAAGTGTTGGATAAAGGTCTTTGAAGGGGGTGCTTGCCTATCCATCTTCCCAAAATCTCATTTGTGATCCATCATTAATTTTGAAGGATCCACAAGCCAAAGCTGATGTTTTACTTTCATCAAAACCTTCCAACAATGAGAGTCATTGATTTTGACATGGACTTGTGAAACAGAATTTGAGTTAGATACTTGTTTTTAAGCAGGTTTGCCAAGTTCCTTCTTTGTTAAGCAAACTTGTAATCCACTTGCTTAAAATATGTATTTTGGACTTTGAGATCAACGATCCCATGTCGTCTTTGGTCCTTAAGATGGCATAAGATGTCCCATTATGCAAGACAATACTTCTTTTTTTCTCACTTTGCCAAAAAATCTAGATCTATATAATAATATAGTATTTTAAGAATACATTTGGGTATTTCAAAAAAGGATATCATGTACATGGGTAGACAGCTAACACTGAATTAGAAGGACTAATCTACCTCCATAAGATAAATGCTCCTCCTAGGGAGGGGGAGGCTGAACTAGGCTTTCTAAAATTATTCTACTCTAAACTATAACCTTGCATCCATTCGAACTTTCCTTATTTACTAGAAAACTAGTCCAAAAGGTCATGGTGCTCATCGAACACAAAAATCAACTTAACAGCCCTTGCCATTGCCATTTTCCTTATAATTGCCCCCCTTTTTGGCGTGATTGATGACAACACATCCAAAGGAACCAAATAATATATACCGTATGTAGAAAATTCAACTACAACCTATCTACTTGCTTGAATGCAATGCAAGACCAAGATCATATGAAGTTAATTAAGGTAAGTAATGCACCACATCTATATATTACTTACCTTGCTCTTACCATATGTAATATGTCCTCTTATGTTGCATTACGGACTTAATCCGCCCCTAACTCCATAATCCACTTCCTCCCTTTCAAGAAGCAATGCAACTCCCCCTTGATCAGATTCTCCCCCCATTGAATACCACTTGAATTTTTTTTGACTAATTTTGTTTTTATTATGGGTTGGTTTTGTTTGTGGTCCCTCAGGTTCCCCTCTTGGAATCAAACACCGAAAGGAAGACACTAGTAGCACAAGGGAGTATCAAATTTTGTGATCCTTTGTATCTAGAATGGAATTGATCAGAAAACATGACTCTCACATTACATAGACTAAGCAACCCCTAAGTGTATACATACATATATAGTGGATGGCGCATATAAGTCTCAAAGATACCAGTTTGTAGACTATTAACCTCTCCTTCAAAGTGTGCATACAAGTGTTGAATACCGCTGGTACAATACGTGCACTAGATTTTTAAGGTCAAAATATCACTTGTAAGATGATATCATATGAAAGTGAATACTTCTAGTTATGATAACAAATAAAATATTTCATAGTATCAAATATGTACTTACAATTATCCTAAAAATTACAATTGTACTCACGAGCTTTGTTTGAGTAAAACAAAATGAAAAATGTGAAGTGACTTATTTATGTACTTAAAAGGAGAGAATGAATTGAAATTTTATTTAGATTGTAATTAACCAAAAGAAATTAAATAAATGGTAGTAAACAAAATATGTTTATTTTATTTTATGACGTCTCGTGAAGGTTTGGTCTTTTATTTGTACATGCTGTAGGAGCTGGGCCTTTAAGATTTATAGGGCTGAAATTAGTACAAGACCTTGGCATGTACTTCTTTTTGTATATGTTAGGTGTTATGAGAAAAAAAACTGAACTCTTGCTGTTATTAACTTAATTATATATTATCAAACTGAGCATATGGAAGAGACGACAATGATAACTTAAGCAGTGTATTAGTAAACAAAGGAAGGTTGAAGTTTTCAGAGATAAATTGTAGATTACATGTAGTTATAGAGAATTATGTGATCATAGTAGTGTGTTGCAAGTTATTAGAAACAAAGCTGACAAGCTATATTAATTTGGTCTACAGTTTCTGTTTACCTATAAATATATAATGTACTGAAGTGAGCTTTCTCTTATACATAGGGCGGTTCTGGTGCTTCACTAGGATTACTTACATGTCAATAGCTTTCCTTTATGGAAAAAAGTTTGTTGGTCCCATTACACCAACCATATTAGCACTAAGGGAAGAACTCTACAGTTTGCCTTATGATCAAATTGATTGGAGTAAAGCTCGTAATTCTTGTGCCAAGGTTTGTCACTGCCCTTCCTTGAGCCTTAATCATTATTACAGCTATAAATATTTAAATTGTGCAATGTCATTTGTACAATTTTTTTACATCAGGGACATGAAATATGTGCAATGTCAGGATGATACTGTTTTTCTTACTTTATAGACATGATGTTTAACCTAGGACACTACGAATTTATGGTTTTGTCCGCATTGTATTAAAGGATGGAGACAGTATCATTAGGCCAGGCCTTCTTCACATAATCTGAACTGTCAACAGATTATAGTTCCTACTGAATAATGTTCCACGATACACTATTCTACACACATTATCAAAGCCATTTTATTAAAACATTTTTCAGAAACACGACGAATATCTCCCTTCCGGAGGTGCCCCGTAGACAGGTCCTAAATGGCTAGAGGTGGGTAATAGCCTAATAAGAATTCTATAAATTCACTACAGCAAAGTGTTAGTAACGACGATAAGCAACTTGCTCTAACTCTGACTATTCTATGCTCAAGCCACATACACAATCTAGCAACCTAGTCTAAGTTAGTATGCTTTGAAAGACTAACTAAAGAGTCACACCAACCCAATCAATCCAGCAAGCAAACGAACAACTAGCACTCAAAACCAACTAGTCCAAAAATAAAGAGGTAGGACAACTAGGAATTGAATACAAGAGAAGGATGTGCTCGTTATACCTTCGAGTAGAGGAGATGAATCCAATCACCAAATGATGAATACCAATGCAATCAATCACTTGAAGGTGATGATGAGCGCAATGAAGTCCAAGAGTACCAAGAATGCCAACATTGGGAGACAGATTTATCCCAAGGTTCACCTACTTGTCGGCACGCTAGTCCCTATTGTTTCGACCTTCAATTGGTGGTTCGGTGGCTAATTTGCATCCAAAATCCAAGTTCTACAAAAGAGTGCCATAAGAACCTACTGCAGACACGAGCAATTTACTAGAGCTACCTTGCGGCTCTTCGCCGGGAAGGTGCAAACCGTCACAAATCACCGAGACCAGCCACGGACAATCTCCAACTCATGTAACGGCTCCTGTGCTGCTCCAAGCCATCTAAGTGAAAGCAATTACCAAGAGTAACAATAGAAATCCGCAACGGACACGATCAACAAGTGCCAAAGGATGAACTAGTTAATGCAATGCACTTGGATCACTCCCAATCTTAGCAAAGATGTGAATCAAGGGTCTATATGAGTGGGAGAGGTTTGGCTTGGATCGCTAGCATGGATCATCAAATGTGCAAGAGAGCGAACCCAAGCTGGCCAGATGACCATTTATTAGTGTAGCTCAAAAACGTAGCTGTTATGTGCTTACTCTGCATGCACCGAACGCATCATAATGTTGCACCGGACACATCCATTCCAGCGTCCGATCGCTGCTAAAATGCCACGTGTACATTCCATTTGAATCTAGTCATTGCATGCACTTTGTTCTTCACCCTAGACGAGCCAGCTGATCGACTGGACGCACCAGAGCCCAGCGTACGGTAAGCAACAAGCGACGATCAGAGAGCTCTCAGCTCTCACTGGATGTGTCTGGTCCCTATGCACCAGACACACCAGTGTCCAGTTGCCAAGCGTCTCTCAGAAAGAGTGCTACGATCGGACGCATCAAGGTTACTGTTCACGCGTCCGTTCCTGCCTCCGTTGAGGCATCAGAGGTTCCAGAGCCCTTTCCTTGTTCCTCACCACAATGCCTTGATCTTTCTTTTCTAAACTCCCTTTTGATTCCAATGACATTGTAGTTCTTAAGCTTTTTAACTATTTCCCAAACTTGATTTCTTTCAAATTTGTTAAGCTCTTCATTCATAGCATTGACCGAATCACTATCCATCAAAGCTTCTTCTATCTGGGTCGGCTACTTGGATGACACAAATAAGAATTGTTCACAAAAGTTTGCAAGTCTTGATCTTGTTTGAACACCACTTCTAATATCTTCAACTATTTGATCGATCCAATGGATGATCTGTTACAATATGAACAGGTAGGAGAACATGAATGCTTGAGCTAGGTTGATCACTTGGTTGAAACACTTTAGATGGACTAGCATGTTGATCTTGATCTCATTGCACTTGAGAATGATCATGAAAACCCACTAGTACCTGCATCGTTTAAGTTGACTGCACACTAGAATGAGGTAGCACTTAATTTTTGTCATCTTCAACATCAATCACTTGCCTTGGCCGAATATCTCCAATATCCATGTTCTTTATTGCATTGATCAATTAAGTTCTTATCAAATCAACAAGATTTTCATCCTCATGTCTGGAATCATTGGTTTCATCAAATTCGACATCATGAATTTCATCAACTAGCTTGGTTGTGGGTTTCCATACTGTATATGCTTTGCTTGTAGTGGAGTAGCCAACTAGAAATCCCCCATCACATTTCTTCTCAAATTTTTCCAATCTTGTGCCTTTCTTTAAGATGTAGCATTTGCAACCAAACACTCTAAAGTATGCAATCTTGGGCTTTCTTTCATTCAATATACCATATATATGGAGTCTTCTTCAAGAGAAGGTGACAATTGAGCTAGTTGCTACAATACCAAGCCATGTTGATTGCCATGGCACAAAAGTTATCACCCACATTGTATTCACTAAGTATAGACCTAGACATATCAACAAGTGTTCTATTCTTCCTCTTAACAAGGCCATTTGATTGAGGTGTATACTTGACCGAGAATTGATTCTTGATTCCAAACTCATTATATAGCTCATCAATTCCAATCTCAGTACCATTGTCACTTTTCACTATCTTTATTGTCAATTCAAACTCATTTTGGCTTCTCTTGATGAATAATTTGAAGATGCCAAATGCTTCACTCTTGTCCAAAAGAAAGAATACCCATGTGTATCTAGTGTAGTCATCCACTATCACAAAGCCATACTTGTTTCCACCAACACTAACATATGTAGTCGGTCCAAATAAATCCATGTGCAACAACTCAAATTCTCTAGCTGTAATCTTCATGCTCTTGCTTGGATGAGTGTTTCCAACTTGTTTTCTCATTTGACAAGCACTACACAATTTGTCCTCCTCAAATTACACATTCTTTAATCCTCTCACCATATAATGCTTGACCAATCTATTTAGCTGCTTCATTTGAACATGACCAAGCCTTCTATGCTATAGCGAACCCATACATGATTTGGTGAATAAGCATGTTGACAATTGAGCTTCGCTAGCATTGAAATCCACCAAGTAGGGATTGCCATATCTGAACCATTTGAAGATCACGTTACTTCCATCAACACTAACAATCTTCACATCATTAACGCCAAAGATGCATTTGAAACCTAGGTCACACAATTGAGAAACGGACAACAAGTTGAAGTTCGAGCTCTCTACTAGCAAGATATTGGAGATTGACATATCATTTGATATTACAATATTTCCAAGACCCATGACCTTGACTTTCTTGTTTTTTTTAAGGCAAAAACTGTGGGGGAGGTCCCCACAGTGAAAAAACCTTTTTATAGATAGCTAAGGGAGTCAGAGAGACTTACAATGTGGAATTAACTGAAAGCACCTAATCAAAAATAGAAGGCTGACCAAAGATCAACTTTGAACCTAATCGATTGAAGAAGACACTGATTTTTAGAATTACATAACCATCTAGCTAGAATAAGCCAATATTTCTCAATGGTTTCATCATCTCCGGTGTCACACATGACACAAATCATCCTCATGAACGCCAATATTTCTTCTGGACAACATTGTTTTGGTGTTAAGACGATCTACTAGAATAAGCCAAATGAAAAATTTTACTCTGGGAGTGCAGCTCGACTTCCACGTTAGCCTAAAGATTGGATGAGCTTCAACTGTGCTAAAAATATATTTGTAGAACTTTCTGGAGGAGTACTCATTTTCCCCATGTAGGCTTCCAACTATCATGGAATGCTTATCATAGGATATGTACTATAAATATTCCTACAAAAGTTCCAGATCCTCTAGTGCCTGCTGCGATAGGGGCAGGAAAAGAGGGAATCAAGATCCTTACCTGGCCTTTCTTTTTATCACCAAAAGTAATACTATCAAGATTCCCATCTCTGTTTGGTTTTATTGAATTAAATATATTTGATTCTTCGGTCATTTTTTGACCGCAACTACTATCGAACACCCAATGCTTCCCTCCGGACTTGTAATTAACCTACAAAGAAACCAATTGGTTTTAGGCAACCAAGTTTGTTTGGGTCTTGGAGGTTTGTTACCAAGCTCTTGGGCACCCAAATAGCTTTATTCTTTGGGCCTTCCATGGGAGCACCAATGTACTTGACTCTCACTCCCTTCGCACCCTTTTTGAGCACATATATAGCAAGAATCAAGTCTTGTTTTGCTTCATCATCCTCTCTTTGCAACATTGCTCCTTGTACCCCACTCGCTTGCATCTATAGCAAATGGCAGCCTTGCTCTTCACAAAAGTGGTATTGTGAGGAAAAATGGTCGCCTTGCCTTACGTGGGGTTATAGCCATGTCCCTCTTTGTTAATAGAGAACCTTTGGCTACCACTTTGTCAAGCGGGCATCTCCACCATAGGCACTGACTAAGGCAAGAGTAAACTCATGCACCTCCTTCTTGAGGTTATTGATCTTCACCAAGAGTGTGGCATCGTGAGTGACACTAACCTCCTTTGATGAAGTAGAGGTGGATCAGCTACAAGAGGTGTTAGTGGGGGCAACAACAATAGAAGCATCAATGATATCACATGTAACTCCTATGTTGTATGTTTCATGAACCTCCTTATTGTGAGCAACAAGAGTGGAGTGAGCTTCTACGAGCTTCTTTTGTGCCTTTTCAAGCTTTGCAAGGGCTTCCTTTAGCCTCTCATGATATGTATTGAAGTCATCAAAGGATTGCTCAAGAAGTTTGTTCTTCTTGTGCAATTCTTTGCACCCCTTACTCTTCTTCTCAAGATAAGAGTGAGTGTCATGTAACAAGGCCAAGAGATCCTCCTTGGAGACGTCCTCCTCACTCTCACTACTACTCACGTTGTCATCGAATTGTACCTTGTTTGGCTTATCCATGAAGCATGTAGGCAGTGTGTTGAAGAGAGATGACTTGCTAGAGACAGAAAGACTAGCAATGGCCTTCTTCTTAGTGATCTTCTTCTCGTCATCAATATCATCACCATCATCACTTATGGAACATCACAACTAAAATGCCACGTGTACAGACCGTTTGAAACTAGTCATTGCGCGCGCTTTGTTATTCACACCGGATGCGCCAGCTGATCGACTGGACGCGCCAGAGCCTAGCTCTTGGTGAGTGACCAGAGACGATCAGAGAGCTTCCAGCTCTCACCAGACTCATCCGGTCCCTATGCACCAGACACACCAGCATCCAGTCGCCAACCGTCTCTGAGAAAGAGTGGTACGATTGGACGCAGCAAGGTTACTGTTCATGCATCCGGTCCAGTGTCCGTTGAGGAACTAGAGATGTTCTATAGAGCACCAACACTACCGATAAGAGGCACTCCAGCATCCGGTCGTGCTCTGCCCTGCAAAGAGTAGCCACGGTTAGCTATCGGACACGTCTGGTCTAGAGTCCAGTGCAACTTCCGGTTGACATTTAAGCACTTTCCCTAACTCCTCATCGTTTTTGTTCTCGTGTGCCAACACAAGTGTTTTACTCACTTGTGCATGTGTGTTAGCATGAAAATGTGCTTTAGGTCATTAAGTTCCTTCTCCTGAAGGTCTTAGACTTGCCGTAGTGGCTCCCCTCAATCTGGATGAAGCTCTTCTCATAGTGACAAGCCTCACCAAAACCATTGTTTGGGTCGTATTGATGTTGTGTCCACTATGTAGCTTCTCTACTGAGGAAATGTCTTCGTGTCCCCCAAAATAGCTATTTTCCACCACTCTATATGAAATTAGAGGGTTAGCAAAATCACCAGTGAGCCATGCAAGGCCCCAATGGTCTAGCACGAATGAGAATCTGCAACAGTGTGATTCAACTAGAACCAACTATTCCACAATATATCTCCTCTAAGGCTTATTCTAGAAATAAACACTATGAAGGAATATGATAAATGCCATGGATCAATCACTTAGCACCTTGGTAGTTTAGTTTATCTCAACCATTTAACCTTGCTTATAATCTTTATAATCCTAGAAACCCTAATGAATTAGAATCTCAACAACAACAAAAAAGGGTTTTGAATGGCTAGCTAAAAGTGCACACACTAGATGATCTCATTTTCCATGCATGTGATCATCCTATGCGTGTAAATTTTTCCAACTAGACATTGTAACCTTTTGTTGGTAACTATGTAACACTCTACTACTTGCAATACTAGCAGCAAAGCTTCATATTTGAAGTTAGCCATGCCATATTTTGTATATTGGAGTATTGTGCCATACTCTTGTGCTTCCTCTTTTGCATTCACTGGATCACGTGGTCTTCAACTTTTTCTGATTTCAACTTCTCACCGCTCTGGAACAATACTCCAAAAGCTCTCTTTTATGCTGTCAATATGCTCTCTCAAGCCAGCATTTTCCTCTAGTATGACTTGATGATATGTAGATTCACTCTGCAATAATTTGGTGCCGACATTTGTTCTCACACTAGATCTTCTAGACCTTGTTTCTTCTTCTTCAGTGCAATACATAAATATTCTATCACTTCCAAACTTAAAACCATTGGGTCATCTGGAGGTTGTGTTTTGCTTATTGTCCACCCTTTTCTACCTCCTATCCAATATTCTAATGAGTTCATCTTCCAAGGTAGCAAATCTCTTGATCATTTGGGATTTCTTCTTAATCTTCTCTCATTTTTGTTTCTTCCTACTCTCCTTCATGCCTTGTACTTTTGAGCCTTAGGATTTATAAACCTTCTAAGTATAGCATTCTTGACAAACAGGTTAGTCCTTAGAATTACGTTGCCACTCTATTACCAAAAATCACAAAGTTTATTGTTCAGGGGGTCATGTTCATTACATCTATAGTGTTACAGAGTTTTCGTAGCCAAAAATAGGACGAGGACGACGTACGGCTTGACGGGGTGGATGATAATGTTCTACAAGGGTCGGTGACGAATCATGAGCAACACAGAAGAGAGGGGGGGGGGGGAGAAACATCTACCGCTTTGTCACCTTGCCACAAAGCTCGACTACAGCTTTAGTCGATCAGAACGGCGGTGGACAATATGTCCAGCAACAACAGCTCTAGTTGTCATGGCGAGATACAAAGCGTGCAGTGGCGCATAGCTCTAGGGCTAGGACGGCAGATACCTAACGTAAAGAAGGCGGCGTGGTGCCTTGGCTCGGTTTATATTGAGGCATAGGCATGATACGTCATACGTGTCGTATCATGGGAAACACATGAGCAAGTCTGGCTCGAGCATGGTTGCGAGGTTGATGGCAGCATTGATATAGGGTCGGTTTTGTTCATGTTTGCATGTAGCCTGGCTAGCTAACTAAAGCCTAGACAGCTAGAGCCTAGCTTATACAGTACAATGTTTGTTTGGTTGCATGCACTAACCAAGCCTGGACTAGAAGCGATGTATTTGGTTGCCAGCTCTATGTTGCATAGAATCACCTTGTTCTTTGGACAGGTAAGATTACCCTCTCTGAAACATATCGTCGAACAGGTGTTGGGCACTCTCACCGGTGGTCAGTTTTGTGCCGATGTGCTGCAGCTCCTTGACCTTGATCCAGTAATGGTGGTGCTGACCTCGTTCTGGGTGCCGAAGAAGAGGACATTGGTGAGGAAGTTGGGGACTCTGGATCGGCCGTGGGTATGGGCACGGCAGGCGGGTCGTCGTCGATGGCGTGCGGGGCGGGTCGTCGATGGTGTGCGGGGCGGGTCGTCACTGGCGTGCGGGGCAGGTCGTCGACAGCGCCTCCGTGTCTGGTGTCGTCAAGGTCATGGAGATGGAGGTTGTTGTCGGAGAGGGAGTGCGAGAGCGAGGAGACGGTGGACGACGACGAGGACGGCGAGGATGGCGGGAGGCTGGCGGACGCGGTGGCAGTGGCGACCGCCTTGGCAGGGGAAGGCGGGAGCGTGAGCACCGGCGAGGAGGACCCGGGAGTGGCGGGCGCGAGCGCGGATGCCGCGAAGTGCCGGAGCGCGTCGCCGACGGCAGCGAGCGAGCGGAAGTAGACGGCGAGCGCGTACTGGCGGTCAGCCGCGGCGCAGATGAGCACCACGCGCTCGTGGCACAGCGTGGCGGGGTCTCCTCGTCCCCGCAATGCAAGAGAGAGGAGGAGCCTGACAGGGAAGCAGAACGCACTGGTGATGGGGAAGCAGGTCGCGGCGGCGGCGGCAACGATGAGAGGAGGTGACGAGAGCCAGTACGCAGGCTTGGCCAAGCCAGGCCCCAGGAAAACGGATTGCAGATCTGTTTTTCGGGGGCCAGGCCAAGGCCTGTACGGCGGCCCGCGGTAGCCTGGCTAAGGCTCGTGGCCAGATAACCAAACATGCCGATTTTGGCCCTAGCAGGCCTGGCCAGCGGATTTAGGTCCAATCAAACAGAACCACATGGGCCAGGTGTGTTAGTTAGAGTGAGAGGGGGAAAAGGAAAGGGGAGCGCACGCCGGCCATTGGCTGGGCCTTGCAGTCCTAAGCCGATGCGAGCAGCGAAGGGAGGATTAGGCTGCTGCAGCTGTGAGCAGGCCAAAAGTGGGAGTGCGAGAAAATGAGCGTGCAGCTCTGTGAGTTGGGCCGCACCAAGCCAAGAGAAAAAGAGAGTGGGCTGCAGGTTGGAGAGGCAGGCCTAATGGCCAAGAGAAAGAGAAAAATAGACTTTTTTCCTTTTCCTTTTCTATACTAAATTTTCAAATACAGTTTCAAATTGATTTGAATTTGGTTCAGAACCACCACCATGTATACAACAAGATGTATCTAACATTATGATTGATTTTGATTCAATCAAAATTGTTAATTACCTATGTTCAATGCACACTAACAGCAAAATTAAATCAATTAAATATATTTCAAAAGGATACAAATTTTAGGGTGTTACATTTATCTATTTTATTATATGAGTATAAATTGAAATTCTACAAAAACAAATTTAAATTCTTTGTGAAAGAAAATACTAACATAGTACTTCACATTCAATTATTTATTTCTTTGTTTGATTAGAATACATTATGTTTTAAGCTCTTTAAAGATACCTTCAAACCCCTTAGTTGTCAAAACTGCAGCTTTTTGTTAACTCTATTAATTTGACCATGCCCCAGAGGTAATTAGGATGTTGGGATGCATGCCATGTTTAATTGCTTGCTTTCTCTTCGGTACTCATTCAGCACTCTAGCACTCATGCAGAAACAAAGATTACAAATGCCAAATAATGCATGGGATTTAAGAACATTAAATATGTACTAATTTCACTCCTTCCATTTCATTAGGAGGACATGCGCTATAAACCTTCAAGAATATTCAAATTTATTTCAACTTGTTTGAACATGTTTGTGGAGCCGGTGTTGAACTATTGGCCACTTAACAAGTTAAGACAGAGAGCTTTGAACCACATCCTAGAACATATCCACTATGAAGATGATACAACTCAGTATATTGGCTTATGTCCCGTTACAAAGGTATTGTCTACGATCGTCATTCTCACATACTTATTTCTTTGGAGTAATGCAGCTCATCATATTATTTTGTTATAAGACACAAAATGAGTCATCTGACTCTGTCATGTATATTAGATATTCTCAGTAGCATAGGGATACTATTGACAATCGGCTTAGAACTTGATTCTTGTAAAAAAAAGAACATGAGGTTGTAGTTTGATTTTGGTAGCTAAATACGAAAACCATTTGTAATATTCATATAATGGACAGACAAAAACAACACTTAGTGAATTTTGATATAATAACAAGTCCTACGTAGAACCAAACATAATAATGCTACATCAATTCATTGTTGCACTAGACTGCCTTGCTGAAAACTACAAAAAAGTAGAAATTAAAACGAACTATCGAAACCATAAATAATTTTCTAGGATTTGATAAATACGAGATAACAAATATTTTATATGTAATTCGTTTCTAAATAGTAAAAAAATAAGTGGTATTTGCAGAACAAACACAAAACTAATCTAAGGAAGGTAACACAAGAACAAAATTCACTAGTACAAAAACGCCTTTTAGTCCCGGTTTTAAAGGCCCTTTAGTCCCGCTTCTCCCAACTGGGACTAGGAATCCGGTACTAAAGGTCCCCTCGAACTAAAAGAAAAATAATGCATTGCTACTGTGCCCCGTGAGATTCGAACCCCAGAGCTCATGCGTAGCCTCGCGTGTGACTTACCACCCCACCTACACCGCAGATTTGACTATATGGACAAGGTGTTTTCCGTTTGAACTAACCCGTAGGTGACCCTTTAGTCTCGGTTCGTGTTACCAACCGGGACTAAAAGGTCCTTTAAGTCCCGGTTGGTAACACCAACCGGGACTAAAGGGTACTAAAGGGTACCCTTTAATTCCGATTGATGTTATCAATAGGGACGACTAAAGGGTACCCTTTAGTCCCAGTTGGTGTTATCAACAGGGACTAAAGGGTCTAGGCCTTTAGTCCCGGTTGGTAATACGAACTGGGACTAAAGGTTTTTAATCCCGAACACAAACAAATACCAGGATTAAAGCCAAAACTTGATGTGGATCAAAAAAATTTTCTCTACTAGTGACTGCAAGAACGTAATTTGGAAACATAATGCCGCAAGGTGTAGGTGCATGTGAGCCCAAGAGATGGATGGACTGGATCACTTAAAGACTTACTCCTAGCTTAGGGTTATTCTTGATGTAGACTAGACACTAGAAAAACCTTATACTACTCTAGCATGATATGTACCTTATGTTTTTCTAGTGTCCTCTACCATAACCAACCCAATAAAAGTTTTGCAATATAGGTCCAATCCTATCAAATAGTCTATGCAAATTTAGGAGGGGTACAGTCAAGGCCACACAAAACAAACAAAATTCTAAAACTTAAATGCTTAAGGTAAAGAGCAAGTCAAGAGACGGAAAACTCTCTATGACAAAGATTCATCCCATGGCATCGGTTGCAAAGGTCACGGTGTTGGGCAGGCCAAAATAGCAACTGCTAACAAATACAAGTGTCATAATAAGATACTAAATCTCCCCACTTGTCATCGGGCACTCACTCGTAATAACCAAGGTGTCATCCACAATAGAGATTTTCCAACAAAGGAAGGGATCTTCTCGTCACAAGCACGCTAAGTATCTATGTCGCCAATCCACACCAAGCTTGGATGGTCCACGTCACTGGAAGGACACCAAAGTCCTCTCTATCTAGGAGCTCACTAAGCCCTCAAGTGCTTCGACTCACAAACATGGACACAACAATGCAAACTCTCAAAGGTGTCAAGCTCTAAGGCCAACCCTCAGAAATATGATCTGGGACCTATCCTTGCCTTAGATCAGATGTGATCTCTATGGACTTGAGAGGGTGGATAGAGTGTAGATTCATGTGATCTAGCTTCTAGCAGCCTTAGGGCAGTCCAACAACATCAGAAGATTGATGTAGAATCCATATATATAGCGCAACCACCAAAAATATATGTTAGCCAAAGTCTACAAAAAAGTGGTATGGCATAGTTAACTCTCACCTATCCTGACAGTTACTAAGCATTATTGAAGTAGCTCATGCAAACCCTACTGACATCATCTGTGTGACATTCTCTTTTGTTCACATTGGATTGTGTTCGTCCTAGGCTTATGCACCACGTAAGGCTGGGAACACCAACCGGGACTAAAAAGTCCATGCCTTTAGTCACGGTTGGTAACACGAACCGGGTCTAATGTTTACCCTTTAGTCTGGGTTAGTGTTTCCAACCGAGAGTAAAGTGTTAGGATCAATTCATCATTTATTCGTCAGATCGGGATGTGTTTCATACATATACAATAGAAAACAGTGTAGATCTTGATTCCTATACATTATCTACTAGAGAAGAACACAGTAGGAAGGAGTAGGGATGCAAACCATCGCTTGCAGTTGGTGCCGCCTTGGTGGGAGTAGTAGAGGCGGCTGGTGGTGGAGTCACCGACGCGTTGGTGTCGTCTGCGGGCGGCGCCATCTCGTCGGTGAAGTCACGGGCGTCGGCAGTGAGGGCGTTGATGTCGGGGTGGCGTTGCAGGCGTCGGTGTAACTTCCCGTCGCTGGCAGCGCCCCTCTCGGATCGGATTAGGGTTAGGATGTCGGTGGGGTGAATGGCGGCGCGGTGAACCTCGTACCGTGTGCCCCGGCCCCCACCTTTCCTATATAGCGCTGTGCGACGGGGGCCCACCAACCATGTAGGGTTGGGCGCCCCCGATCAGGGCGCGAGAACAAGGCCCATAGGCCGTTGGGCCTAAGGTTAGTGGGGAGATCAATCCAACATTCTCCCCCTTGATCTCTCATTATTTCTTAGTTCTTTAATTTCTTACTTAAACTTTCATTTCATGGTTTTCTTATTTCATCCTATTCCATCATAGATTAATGTATCGAACTATCTCATCGTCACAGCAATTTGTGCCGTTGGACCAACAGCCACAACACATTTCTCCATTTTGGAATGAAATTCTCTTTGGGCCCTTTGTTTATTCGGAATCATAGGCTTTGCTTTAAACCCATGCCGGCTACGTGCTCTCTGAACACGTTGGGTGGCAAGCCTTTTGTGAGCGGATCCGCAAGCATTCTTTGTGTACTTATATGCTCAAGATTTATGACATGATCCCGAACTTTATCTTTCACAACATAGTATTTTATGTCAATGTGTTTGGCAGCACCACTTGACCTATTGTTGTGAGCATATTCTACCGCTGGATTGTTATCACAATACAGCTTCATTGGTTCATTTATCTTATCAATCACTTTCAATCCGGGTATGAATTTCTTTAGCCAATTCACCTGCCCTGTTGCCTCATAGCATGCTACAAACTCGGCGTACATTGTTGAGGATGTAGTCACAGTTTGTTTGGAGCTTTTCCACGATATAGCCCCTCCTGCGAGAGTAAATATGTATCCTGACGTGGATTTTCTTTCGTCTCCCGCAAAATCAGAATCTGAATACCCCTCTATCTGCAGGGAATCAGTCCTTCTATATGTTAGCATGAGGCCTTTCGTACCCTGCAAATAACACAGGACTTTCTTCACTAACTTCCAATGTTCATATCCTGGATTCTTTTGATATCTGCCAAGTAACCCGGTTACAAAAGCTAAGTCAGGGCGTGTGCACACTTGAGCATATTGTAAACTTCCAACTGCTGAAGCATACGGTACCGCTTTCATTCGATTAACTTCATATTCATTCTCGGGACACTGGTGTTCCCCATATACATCGCCCTTGACTATAGGAGCAGGTGAGGGACTGCACGCATGCATACTGAATTTCTTCAGAACCTTTTCTATGTACGCCTTTTGCGATAATCCTAGAACCCCTTTTCTTCTATCTCGATGGATCTCTATTCCCAAAACGAACGAGGCCTCACCAAGATCTTTCATATCAAAATTTGAGGACAAGAATTTCTTCGTTTCCATCAATAGATTCATATCATTACTCGCAAGTAGTATATCATCCACGTACAGGACCAAAAATATGTACTTTCCATTCTTAAACTTCGCATAAACGCAATTGTCCTCAACATTTTCTTTAAACCCGAAACCTCTTATTGTTCTATCAAACTTCAAGTACCACTGTCGAGAAGCTTGTTTTAATCCGTAAATTGATTTCTTCAGGCGGCATCCCATATTTTCTTTTTCTTTTACGGCGAAACCTTTCGGTTGCGCCATATAAACATTTTCCTCCAAATCCCCGTTAAGGAATGCCGTCTTTACATCCATTTGATGCAACTCCAAATCATAGTGAGCTACAAGCGCCATTATAATTCTGAAGGAATCCTTACATGAGACTGGAGAAAAGGTCTCATTATAATCAATCCCTTCTCTTTGCGTAAAGCCTTTCGCCACAAGTCGGGCTTTAAATCTTTCTATTTTCCCTTGGGAGTCATACTTCGTCTTGTAGACCCATTTGCAGCCTACTGTTTTGGCCCCTTTGGGAATGTTTTCTAAGTCCCAAACTTTATTGGCACTCATTGACTTCATTTCATCTTCCATGGCCTTAAGCCACTTGGATGAATAGCAGCTTTTCATGGCTTCTTCATATGAGGTGGGATCATCCTCCATATGATATTCTTCTGTTTCATAAACCTCATAATCATCAGAAATAGCTGATCTTCTTATTCTTTGAGACCTTCTTGGGGCCTCTGGCGCTTGTTCCACAATGGGCTGTGGTTGTTCTTCCTCATGAGCGACATTTGGTTCTATAGGATTCTGGGGAATAGGTTCCTCTTGTTCATCATTGTCGCCATGGGAGAACTAGCAACAGGCGTTGGCACACTGGTGGCTTGCACTGTCGATGTACCAACAGCAGCAACAGGTAGCTCAAAAAATGGTTCTTCATCCATTGGAGTGGGCACAAATACCCGCTTCTCCTCTAGATTGATTTCTCTTGCTACCTTGCTCCCCCTTATCATGTTATCCTCCAAGAAGACAGCGTGTCTTGTTTCTGTAATCTTCGTATGTCTGTCAGGACAATAGAAGCGATACCCTTTTGATTTTTCTGGATAGCCAATAAAATGGCAGCTGACTGTCTTGGAGTCTAACTTTCCTATGTTCGGGTTAAAAACTTTTGCCTCAGCTGGACAGCCCCACACACGCAGATGGTTAAGTGAGGGTTCTCTTCCTGTCCATAGTTCATATGGTGTTTTAGGCACCGATTTGCTTGGTACACGATTAAGTATGTGAATGGCGGTTTTCAGCGCCTCCATCCACAAACTAATCGGTAATGTGGAGTAACTAATCATGCTTCTTACCATATCCATTAAGGTACGGTTTCGTCTTTCAGCCACTCCATTCTGCTGAGGCTCCCCCGGTGTGGAGTACTGAGCAACTATGCCATTTTCCTGTAGAAACCTTGCAAAAGGTCCAGGAACTTGGCCATAAGGGGTATGTCGCCCGTAGTACTCTCCACCTCGGTCGGATCGTACTAACTTTATTTTCTTATTGTGCTGGTTTTCAACCTCAGCTTTAAATATCTTGAATTTATCCAATGCTTCCGATCTTTCTTTGATTGGATAAATGTAGCCATAACGAGAGTAGTCGTCTGTGAATGTTATAAACGAGTCATAACCATCCACGCTTTTCACAGGAAAAGGACCACATATATCGGTGTGGATTATTTCTAAAATTCCTGCGCTTCGTTTGGCATCTTTCTTAATTTTCTTAACATATTTTCCTTTGATACAATCAATACATTGTTCTAAATCAGAAAATTCTAAGTGCGGAAGAATTGATTCTTTAACTAATCGTTCTATTCTCCCCCTCGAAATATGGCCCAATCGACAATGCCATAATTTCGAAGAGTTATTTTCAATTCTCTTCCGCTTCTTAGTTACATTCGTAGACGGGAAAACATTCACATTCATATCACATATATCATTCACATTCTCAGAGAGAGATAATAAATAAAGCTTGTCTTGTCGGAGGGCAAGACCAACACATTTATTATTAGCGAAAATCTTACACTTGCCATCACCAAAAAGACAAGCAATACCATCATCATCAAGCTTCGAAACACTTATTAAATTTCTACGCAAAGAGGGAACATAAAGTACTTCTTTAAGTCTAAGTACAAAACCATTATTCAATTCTAAAAGGAAATCTCCAATGGCTTCAACATTGGCTTGTACTCCATTTGCAACTTTAATCGTTCTTTCTCCTCTTTGCAAGGTTCTCGTCCCACTTAATCCCTGTAAAGAATTCATAACATGAGTAGTTGCTCCAGAATCAACCCACCAAGTGGATTTTTCATAACATAAATACAGGGATTCATCTACAAATGTAATAAATTCCTCACCTCTCTTTAGCAGAGACTTCAGGAAATCTGGGCAATCTCTCTTGTAGTGCCCTCTCTTGAAGCAATACTTGCACTGATCAATTTCAGCTGAGCCATACTGATTGTTCTGCGGATTCTGCTGATTCTTCTGATTTTCTGAGTTCTGGGGCTTCTTTCCCTGTTGTTTGGAGGAAGAGGTCTTATCCCACTGAGGTTTCCCTTGTGGTTTGGAATTCTTACCACCAAAGTTCTTTCTCTTGTTGTCCCTCACAAAGTGAGCAGTGTCACCCTGTAGGGACTTCAGTCTCTCCTCTTCTTGAGCACACATAGCCATGAGAGTTTCTAAGTTCCACTTCTCAGGCTGGATATTGTAGTTCAAAATGAAATGTTCATATTCTTTTGGCAAAGAAGCAAAGATCAAATGAATCAGGAGGTCATCCTCCTTCAGCTTCATCTCCTTAAGCTTGTTTGCCGTAGAGTTCATCTTACAAATGTGCTCTCTAATGCCACCACCAGTATACTTCTCAGTGAGAAGCTTCTTCATTAGTGCACTTGCTTTGGCCTTGGTAGACCCAGTGAACAGATTCTTGACATGGTTAAGGTATTCTGTGGCAGTGGCACATTCAGGGATTGAACTTGCCAAATGTTCTTCTATGGTGGCTTTCGCCACCAACAAGCACTTGCGGTTGGACTGAGTCCATCGCCTATGCTCAAGATCATATTTCATTCTTATCTCAGCATGATCACCCTTTCGGGCATTGAACTCAGCTTCAGTTTCATCTGCACCTCTCACCGGTTCCTCTGGTTCAATAGGACACGGTGAGAGGATGGCATAATCGATCTCATTCAAGCCAAGTTCCAGTTCATACTTATCCCGCCACTGACGGTAGTTATTCCCATTCAGCAGCGGAATATTACCGATGTTCACATTGCTTTTGATTCCTGAAATCACACCGGAGTAAGTGAGAAACAATATTTAAATTAAAATATACATATTTACCAACGCATAAATTTTAGATCACCGTTGGGCAGAAATAAAATCAATGCATAATTCCTCATGGATAAAAAAAAAATTATAACATTGCTATTAACAACGTTGGTCAGAAAATAACAACATTATAATACCATCAAAATCATTCATTCATTTTTTCCAAAATTAAATTCTCCCGTTGGTTCGAATTTAATAATGAAAATCATCATCAATAATTCGCAGCGGAAACATGAAATTCTCATCAAATTTATCTAATTTCCAAAAGCAAAACATTACGATTCTCTAATCTCTGCAAATTTATCTCGTTGGTTCAAAATTTACAGAGGTCCAAAAGTTCAAAATTCATATTCAAAACAATTCATATATATAATAAAACAGCTTCTGGAAATTAGATAAAGAAAAAAAAAATGATTGCCACTGTGTAATCGGCCGATTTTGGCCCATCAGCGGCAAACGGCCCGGTCCAACCGGCCGCACGCACGCGCGCTGGAGGCCCTCTCCGCGTTCAGGCCGCAACCTGGGCCTGGGCCGGGAATTCACTCGCCCGCCTGGGCTCAAAGTGGCCCGTTCGGTCAGCGATCAATCGCGGCCGTCGATTTCCATCCAACGGTCACGCACGCGTTTCGGGTGAACAAAAACCCCGGCCGAATGAAAACGCCCCGAACCCTAACTCATTTCCTTTCTTTCTCTTCTCTCTCTTCTCTCTCTCTACCAGCCGCACGCAAGTGCTTGTTCTACTCTCGCAGGAGAGCGGCGGTGGCCGATGGTGGCGCAAGGCCACCAGAGAGGAGAAAGAGCTAGCGCCATCGTGGCTCCCCTCGCCGGAGCGCGCGTGCGGTTGCGACCGCGCGCGGCCCCGTCGAGTGGTGTCTCGGTGGTGCCCTGTTCACTAGCGCACGCGCCGTGGTGAAGCCCGCCGGCGAGCGGCGGTTCGTTCCTCTTTTCGCCCGGCGTGCAAGACGACCGGCGGTGATGGGGACGGACCCAGGTAGGCCCGCATGTTCATGTTAGGGTTTCGTTCTTCTCGATCTGTGTCGGTCATGTTAGGGTTAGGGTTTCGTTCTTCCCGATTTGAATCGGTTGCTTCGTTCTTACTTCCCGATCTCAATCTATTCGCAACCTGGCTTTGATACCATTGTTAGGATCAATTCATCATTTATTCGTCAGATCGGGATGTGTTTCATACATATACAATAGAAAACAGTGTAGATCTTGATTCCTATACATTATCTACTAGAGAAGAACACAGTAGGAAGGAGTAGGGATGCAAACCATCGCTTGCAGTTGGTGCCGCCTTGGTGGGAGTAGTAGAGGCGGCTGGTGGTGGAGTCACCGACGCGTTGGTGTCGTCTGCGGGCGGCGCCATCTCGTCGGTGAAGTCACGGGCGTCGGCAGTGAGGGCGTTGATGTCGGGGTGGCGTTGCAGGCGTCGGTGTAACTTCCCGTCGCTGGCAGCGCCCCTCTCGGATCGGATTAGGGTTAGGATGTCGGTGGGGTGAATGGCGGCGCGGTGAACCTCGTACCGTGTGCCCCGGCCCCCACCTTTCCTATATAGCGCTGTGCGACGGGGGCCCACCAACCATGTAGGGTTGGGCGCCCCCGATCAGGGCGCGAGAACAAGGCCCATAGGCCGTTGGGCCTAAGGTTAGTGGGGAGATCAATCCAACATAAAGTTCATCTGACAACTTATAAAAGTTGGAACCAGGACTAATTCTTCTTTAGTCCCGAACACAAAAAATACCGAGACTAAAGGCAAAAACTAATGTGGATCAAAAGTCTTTTCTCCACTAGTGCATATTGCTGGACAAACGAACTTTAGATTGTTTAGTGTGGTCATTAATTCCTTCCACCTTTGGACCATCCACGGCCTTGATTTGAATAGTGTACACCGGATGAATTGTTCATCATGTCAGGTGATATGGTGGAAAATATTCCCTAGCATCTTGGTACGGTTGATTGTCTAAGTGAGGCTTGATTGTGTGTGCGTTCCTTTGTTACACCTGCCAGACTGTCTGCAACGTGTAGAATCTTGGTACATGTCAATCTTAATATTTGCGTTGTCATCTGAATCACTAAAATGATTCATGATCATATTAATTAAATTACTGCACCAGATAGCAAGAACGAGCCCAAGAACTAAGCACAGCACTAATAAGATGTGCCCTTAGGGCCATGATGTAAACGGAGTCCTTAGTCCATGCACAATTGCAGCAATAGTCATAAGAAGATTTGCATTTTCCTGATAATAACCAACAGTTTCGGTACATATTCATGTATATATGTGTATACACATGTATATATAAATGAACAATGCTATAATCTATAGTATTTTCGCGCATTTAAGTTCAAAAGAGTAAGAAAACTGACCTTTTAGTCTTGCTTCCGAATTCCCCACCCCCAGGCTGGCCTACTTAGCCATTTCAGACCATCCCAATTCTCACCCTGACACTCCATGCCCCCGACTCCTCACACCTCTCACGACTCAAGTCACGGAGACACGGACACGAGCGCGCGGTGTCACAACGGCGTCAACTGAGCAAGGCAGCCCCGCAGCCAACCATCCAGCGCCCAGGGCAGCAGAGCCAAGGCTGGCGCTAGGCGGCGGCTAGCCACGCGCCCATGCCACAGCAGTCGGTGGCCAGGGCTGCCAGTGGGCCACGGCCAGCGGCCAAATCCCAGGACGCAAAACCTGAATAGAACTCTAGCACAAGGCTCCAGGACAGCACTTGACAGGTCTCCAGTCTCCACTGACCACTCTCCACACTCCACTTCCGAGTTCATGCTTCTTCAATTTTGCGATGGGAAACTACGAATACCCAAATTTGAAATTCTGGCACCGCCACTAGCAATAATCGATTGTGGAAATTAAATCTAGCTAGTATATCACACTAACACAAAATCAAGTTGAAAGGATCATGACGCTTAAGACCACGTACAATGCCACTGCTTAGGTAGGTGCTTAATTATCAAACAGTTGCATGTTTATTTGCCACCGTGGACGTTTGGCTAGGCGCTTAGACTGAGCATCGCTGCCTAGGCAAGCATCCGGTGCTTGTGAATCTTTTGACTCAGAAACTTATGGTTACACAGACGGGAGCAGCAAATTAGCTCGGAAACTATAGCTTTTCCATTGTAACTTAAGGCTCTTAAATTATTCTCTTTCCTTAATCATTGGTTTAAGCGTTCCTAGGTTGTACATGCCCTTTTGAATAAGGCAACTTAAAAACTAACGGCTTCTAAAATAAACCTACTTATCAAAACATATGCAAAATATTGTCTGGATTAAATGATGCATGTAGTCATGGATTAAACTCAATTATGGAATTTCTCCTCAAATTATGTTTTCCTTATTAACAAACTTTGCCAAATCTAAACATAGGCACCATGTAACATGTATTATATTCTAGTACACATTTTAGAAGTAAATAACACACTATTTCAGAATAGAGGGAGTACTTGATAGGTGGCAGATTAGGAAGGGCACATTTCTCAGTGCCACATGAATAACTGCTATTGTTCTCCATTATTATATGTTTTCTTTAAGAGCAAATAGTCTATACCTTTCTCTGTATTTTGCATGTCCATACCAAAACTGATGAAATCTAACATTCTACTGCATTTATGATTAGGCACTAAACATGATTTGTCGTTGGGTCGAAAACCCCAATTCAGATGCGCTCAAGCGACATATCCCAAGGATACATGATTATTTGTGGATTGCTGAAGATGGAATGAAAACCAAAGTAATGTATATTTTATTCCAACTATTCTTGTAGACTGTAGTTTCATGCATTTGGTGATCCACTCTCTCTACTTTTAGAACGGATAAATCATATATTAATATTAACTGGCATGTAACTGGACTCTCATCATTAATTGTTCTAAGCTAATTAAATCCTATCTAAATACACTTTATATATGATAGGACAAACCTCATTTTCTTTTAGTTGTTATTACATAATAACAGTTTAATATAGTCCTCTACAACAAATATCTTATGAAAGGTACATACATTAAATTTCCATTTCACGTTAATTAAAGCATTCTTTCATACTTAGCTACAGTTTAAAAGAACAAAAAAAAATTAATGACTCCGACTTCTTTATTCTTATGAGAAATGTGTCTTAAAGGTGGAGAGGTGGATTGTTGCAAGCAGTTGCCCTTTCCTTCCTTTGATTTTATTGTTGACATTAAAATTTTTTGCAACGAAGTCTATTTTATTGTGCATATACCATTTTACATGGGCCAATAGTTTTCAGGAGTAAATGGTCTTGGATGGCAGAAAAAATCATTTATTTAGATCTCTTAATCATTTCTTACTTTTTTCTCTTGATTTATTCTCATCGTGGAAGATTCTGTATTACTTGTATTCAAGAGTTCTTTTATCTAACTATAGAAACTTTGATGTGCAATTCTGATTGTAGATATACAATGGCACCAACAACTGGGAGTTAGCACTTATAATCCAGGCCTTGTTATCAGCAGACGCTGCCAATGAATATGGTCCAACCATTCAGAGGGCTATGGGATACCTAAAAAGAGCACAAGTCTGTTGCTTACCACATCTTCGGTTTATCCTAAAAATGACAATTAATTAGATACAAAATTTTCTTCCTTTTTTCGCGTTGATTTTTATACAGTTCTTTAACAAACAGATTACTACAAACCCTCCAGGGAACCCAAGTTACTGGTTCCGGCATAGAACAAAAGGATCATGGCCACTTTCGACTGTAGACAATGGCTGGGGTTCATCGGACATTAGTGCCGAAGCAACTAAGGTCAGCACAAGAAGCTTATAGTTTAGTATTTTGTTTTGATATATAGATGTAGACAAGTTATTTGGAGGTTGCCGACCTGTCCTGGATCTAAGGGATTTCATCGTTGGCTACCGACCTCCTGCGCCCTTCAATTCCTCTGGTGGTACCTATTTGTGCATCACGCCTTCTTTGGTTATTAAGGAATATAAGAGCATGTCCAACAAACAAGGCAAAAGAAATAGTTAAATTTAGTGATTTAGTTGTTTTATAAAATGAATCTCTCATCTAAAGAAGAAAGTACTCGTACTCCAACAGACTATCTAAAAACTGACTCTCTATATTCAAAACCTGCCACGTCAGCTTTTTTCCGGATGTATTCTCCTGTAGTCTTCGGATCTTCAGCAGTAAAAAATTCTCGGCCATGCTAGGGTGCAGGCCATCGTCCAAGATCAAAGCACGAAGGGGGCAGGCATTTGTGCCATGCAGCCGCCGGATAGGTTGCTTGCTGGTGGCTGCGACATGGGGTCGCTTCCATGGGCTTCGAGGGGGGCACCTCGATGGGGATGGAAAGCAGATGAGCGGGAGGTGGCGATGATCCTGGAGCAAGGCGTCGTGGGAGGAAGCCATGATGGCCTGATGCGGGCGATTCGATTGGGATGAACTGATGGCCTGATGCGTGTGTTTCCATTGGAATGGAATGAAGGAAGAAGATAAAGAGATGGCGCCCGGCCGGTGCTATTCGTGGGAAAATAGGGCCACGACGCTTGGGAAGGCCACACCCAGCGCGCCAGCATGCTGGATGGCGAGCCATCATCGTTGTCCAGAGATAGAGAGCGGAGATGGAGGCAGGGTTATTTTTACCGACCGGTAGCCGGTAACCGCCGGCCGGCGGTACCGGTATACCGGTCCGGTTTGACCGGTTACCGGTAGAAACCGGTCGAATTCAAATTTTGAGTTTGAACCCCAGTTCAATCGGTTCCGGACCGGTATACCGGCCGGTTTGACCGGTTACCGGCCGGTTTGAGCGGTTTACCGACCGGTTTGGTGGTAACCGGTCGCATTTTCAAATTTCAAATTTATTTTTTTTAAAAAAATGCTGAAAAAATTTCTAAAAATAGTTCATGATTTATAGAATCCAATGATGTCAAAGTTTTTCAAATTTGAGTGCGTTTAGTATATTTTTCGACCTTCATGATTTAATGGGCCTTAACGGGCCAGCTCTTTTTTTTTCTTTTTCTTTTTTAGAAAACTTCAGCACTTCAAATAAAATCCTAAACGTAGTCAAATTTGAAAAATTTTGACACCATTGGAATCTATAAATCATGAAGTATTTTTAGGAATTTTTTTACAATTTTTTTCTTAGATTTTAAATTTAAATTTTCGGTTTTTTATACCGGCCGGAACCGGTACCGGTCCGGACCGGTATTACCGGTTACCGCGGTAACCGGACCGGTTCCCACCGGTATAAAAGACCCTGGATGGAGGGATGGAGAGTTAGCTAATTTACAAAGTCATCTATACAGAGTCTGTTGGAGTCCTTTTTTCTCTACTACTAGCCAAATTTAGCTTTACAAAACAGGTTAGCTAGTCTGTTGGACATGCTCTAAGGACCGAAGCCAGTGGTGGCGGCGGCAGCCGGCAGGGCCAACTTCATCTTGTTGCATCGCGGTAGTACCCACGACGAAAGCCACTTGCCGTGTAGGATGCCGTGGCGGACGATGCTTGCCGGATACATTGGCATGTTGCATGCATGGGAAGTGTATGCGGATATACAACATGTCGTGTTGTCATTTGTCAACCTGTCAAAAAAAATCCGTATTGTGCCACGACAGTTGCGGCGTCGCTGCTCTCCTACTTGCTCCCAACTTTTTTTTTTTAAGATCGCGACTTCACGCGTTTTTCATTAAGAAGAACAGCCAAAAGAATGGCAATACTTGCTCCCAACTAGGAGTGGCCTACTACATGGCAGCCATCTACTGCCTCCATGCATGTATGGCGAATGCCATGTGCCATCTTGGATTCCTAGTCTCACGTTCACCTCTTTGTTCGAGCTTGGCCGCAACTGCTGCTAAGCCCTTTGATTTGTTTTGTCCCATGTCGCTTGGATGTGCGTGGCAGCTAGAACAAGTGGCACCATGACTTCATGTTGTAGACTCATTTGTGGGCCGCCAATACTGACGCTGCCTCAAACTAGCCCACAGTCCAGCACAAAACCTGCCCACAGCTCAGTCTCCAACGAATGATGCCAGATTAGGGAAAGAGGGATATTAAAGGAGAACTTAGATTGGTTAATTAGTAGATTGGTTTTGACATGGAAGGGCACCTATAAGAGCATCTTCAAGAGTTTGTCATCTCAACTTGGCATCAATATAATTTTAGCAAAATAAGAAAAAATAGCCTCCAACAGTTTGGCAAAACAACTTGGCATCAATAGCAAATTGGCATATCTTCCTTCCGCGCGCGCAAATATGCGTGCACGTATTCGGCTTTGCATCCGGGGCTCTTCATTGTTTTAGCGGGGCTCTTTGTTCACTTAGCGGGGCTCTTCGTTCTCTTAACGGGCTTTTTTGTTTTGTTAGCGGGGCTTTTTATTTTACCAAGTCAAAAATACCAAACTCTTGGAGATGGACTATTTTTTTTACTTGGCATATCGTTTCGAGAGTTGACAAATCACAAGATTTGCTAAGTAGAATTTGGAAAACTCTTGGAGATGTTCTAATATAAGGAGGCACCTTAATAGATTGTAATGGGTATCGAAGAAGGAATAAACCTCCCTATGTCTTGGGGTGTGGTTTTACCCTTCAACAGTAGCGTCTGGCGATTCAGTCGCCATCACCGGAGAAGCTCCCACCGCCGAAGTTCCTCGCTATCCTCTACATTCCAATTCTCAGTCCAATCTTCTCCTCTGCTCTCCTCTCCACTCACCTCATATCAATTCGTATCAGAGCCTTTAACGTGGGTGCATCGACTCCTATGTTCGGCACCCCTCTTGATCCTGTAGCCATGGACGTTAAATTGGACCACATCCTTGGGCAACTCACCACCCTTACCAATCGCCTGAACTCCCATGATGCCCGGCTTAATAGCATTGAGTCACGCGAGACCGATTGCGACAAGGAAGGCAGCGATGACTCCAATCGCGACGGCCACTATGACAATCGCGAGGGCAGTGATCAAGACGACAGATGCGATTCTGAGTGGGATAGCACCTAAGAGGACTTCCGCAACCGCGCTATTCGCGATCGCCTTGATCGACATGATCGACATGATCGCCTTGATCGCCTTGATCGACATGATCGCCTTGATCGACATGATCGCTTCACCCGCCGATTCTACGGGTACGGGGTCATGACGAAGATGCGAGTAGGGCTTGCGACTACAGAGCACGCGGGTTACGACGACCTACCGTGTTGGGGCGCAATGATGAGCCGCGTGCAGGCAGTGACTGCCTGTAGCACTGGGGGCATGATGACGAGCCATGCATGGGCCGTGACTATGACATGGACGTGCGCTGGGCCCGTGAGACCGACACGCGCAAAGGCCGTGATCACAACGCTCGCGGGTGTCACGATTTCGGTGCCCGGGGTGCACGGGAGAATGGCTTCGACTTCTACTGTGATGATTTTTCCCTAGATCATAGCAATCTCTATCGTGGTGATGTTGCAAGCCCGCGAGAGTCTCACCGGGCACCGAAGATACCGTTTCCCAGCTTCCATGGTGAGTTGGATCCACCAAATTGGCTCAAAAAATGTGACAATTGTTTCCACTGTCATCGAGTTCCGGAGGATGAGAAAGTGTGGCTGGCGTCTTTGCATTTGGATGGCACTGCTGCCAAGTGGTATTATTAGATGGAACACAACTTCGGTATGGTCTTTTGGTCGTGCTTTGTTGATTTATCAACCTTCGCTTTGGGCCGCCTTTTCATTTCAACTGTATCAAAAAATCAAGGCGATGTGTCACACGGGCACCGCGGAGTACTCACGGCGTTTCCTAGCCTTGCTTTGGCACTGTGACAACCTCTCCACGCAGACCACAATTGACCTCTACACCGGTTGATTTGTGGTAGCTGATGGCATCTGATGTGGAGTTGCAACACCATGCCAACCTGTGGCAAGCCATGAGCTTGGCTTGGGCGTACAAGCAACGTCAAGTGGAGGCCTCCACCGTTAATAGCTCTGTGGCGCCCAAGTCTTCCTCCTAGTCTACAGGACGACAAAGCAGAGGGGCCACGCTCTCGCTCTCACCACCTGACTTTGGCCAAGATACAAGAGAAGCGGCATAACGGGCAGTGCTATTTATGCCTTGAACCTTATTCCAAGGACCACAAATGCGCTGCAACTGTTTTCCTCATGGAGCTTGTGGAAGACGAGGACAACCCTATTGCCAATGACATCACCAACCTAGATATCTCCATACACGCTCTCACCGGCCTTGGGCTAATTCTATGATGTTGCTGGTGGAGATTGGGGGCATTCATCAAATCTTTGGTTGACACAGTCTCCATGCACAGCTTCAATCACTCTATGGTGGTTGATCAGTTGGGACTACAGGTCAACAAGTGTGTTGGGCTGTCAGTGATGGTGGCTAATGGCAAATGAGTGCGCAGCCCAGTGTATATCTTGCTACCAATGTCCTGGTCCACAACTTACACTTCTCCATTGATTGCTTCGCCCTCGACTTAGGGGATTCGACCTTTTCCTCAGTATCCAATGGCTAAGAACCTTAGGGCCCATTGTTTGGGACTTTGACGCCCTTTCAATGGTCTTTTAGTTCAACGGTCATGCCTATCACTTGTGTGGTTTGAAAGGTCGTGGCATGGTAGTCAACACCATGGCTGACTCCCATGCAGTTCTGGATGAGTTGCTACTCTCCTACAAGGATGTCTTTGATTCTCCACATGGTCTTCCTCTGCCTTGCCGCCAAGATCATCACATTCACATGTTGCTGGGTTTCCCTCTTGTGGCCGTGCGGCCGTACGGTATCTGCAACTGCTGAAAGATGAAATTGAGTGCCAGTGCGATGACATGTTGGCTCAGGGGGCCATTCGGGAGTCAACATCCCCTTTTCTTCTCCGGTGTTGTTGGTTCGCAAGCAGGATGGCACTTGGCATTTTTGTGTTGACTAACGTGCGCTCAATGACTGCACTATCAAGGATAAGTTCCCTATTCCGATTATTGATGAGCTTTTCGACTAACTCAAGGGTGCTCACTTCTTCACCAAGATCGATCTCTGCAGTGGGTATCATCGGGTGCGCATGCACCCAAACGACATTGCCAAGACCACGTTTAGGGCGCATTGTGCTCATTTTGAGCTTTTAGTTATGCCATTCGGTCTGACCAAGGCACTGACAACATTCCAAGCCCTGATAAATGATGTGTTGAAGCCCTTCCTTAGGTGTTTCATACTGTTTCTTGATGATATACTAATCTTGAGTCCCATGTGGGCTAAACATTTACAACATGTATGCACCATGCTGCAGCAACTCCGTGATCACCACATCTTTGCCAAGCGCTCCAAGTGTTTGTTTGGTGAGCCGACGATCGCATATCTCAGCCACATCATCTCAACTGATGGCATCTCCATGGACAACGACAAGGTGACTGTCGTGGAGGCCTAGTCGCGTCCCCATTCGGCACAGGCCCTCTGTGGATTTCTAGGGCTTACCAACTACTAATGCAAGTTCATCACTGGATATGGTGGTGTGGCTGCACCACTGACTGCCCTCCTTAAGCGGGAGGCCTTATCTTGGACTACTGAGGCAGATGTGGCCTTCCTTCAGCTCAAGGCAGCGTTTGTGTTTGCTCCACTGCTGCAGCTACTAGATTTCAATAAGAACTTCATTGTTGATTGTGGATTTGGTGTCGTGCCTAATAAAGGAGACAATGCAGTGGCTTATTTCTGTCAGGCAGTGCCAGTTCATCATGCTAAGTTACCAGCCTATGAGCGGGTGCTCATTGGTTTAGTCAAAGTTGTTCGTCACTGGCGGCCATATTTATGGGGTCATTCCTTCACAATACGTACTAACCATCGGAGTCTCAAGTACATTCTAGATCAGCACCTAATGATGATTCCACAACATACTTGGGTGACTAAGCTGTTTGGTCTTGATCTCACGATTGAATACCATGTTGGGAAGTTGAATTCTGTCGCAAATGCCTTGTCTCGTTGCGACTCTGACATACCTTATGTTATACCTTCTATTAGTATAGTTTCAGTCGCCCACATTTGCCCTCTCTATGATGATCTGCGCAGGAAAATCTTGCACGATCTGCAGGCCCAGGGGCTGCAGATACAGATTGCAGGTGGAGCAACGCCCAATGGTTGGACTTTAGTTGATGATATGCTGCTATACAGGGATGCCTTCTTGTTCCAGATGCTTTAGTGTTATGGCCGCTTTTGCTACAGGAGGTGCATGGCAGTCATGCGGGAGCCCAGAAAACTCTTCACTGGTTTCGAGCATCCTTCTTCAATGCTTGTGCACATCGCTTGGTCTATGACTACATTCGTGATTGTGTTGTTTGTCAATGGAACAAGACAAAGCAGCCTTTCTCATTTTGGACAATATGTGCAGCGATATTGCCATGGGTTTTGTTGAAAGCTTTCCATGGGTTGGCGGAAACTCAGTAGTTCTTATTGTGGTGGACCAGTTTTCCAAAACGGCCTATTTCATTGCTTTGTGTCATCCATATTCAGCGAGTTCAGTGGCGCTGCCATCTTCAATAATATTCCTAAACCTTCATGGATTTCCTTGCTCCAATGTTAGTGACCGTGACACGGTGCTCACTAGCAACTTTTAGGAAAAACTCTAAGTTAGCCAATGTCCAGTTACTACGCAGTTCGGTGTTTCATCCACAGACAGTTAGAAGTGATGATCCGCATCATTGTGATGTACTTGCGGTGTTTGGCTGGTGATCGGCCGCATTCTTGGCTCCAGTGGTTACCATGGGCAGAGTTTTATTATAATACTTCCTTTCAAAATGCTCTCTGTGGTACGCTCTTTGAGGTGCTCTATGGTCGGCCACCACCACCCCTGGTTTCTTACCTTCCTGGTTCCGCCAAGATGGCTGTAGTGAATCGACAACTCTATGATTGTGATGGTTTCTTGGCTGAGATTCATGATAGGCTGCATTTGGCTTAGGAGTGATGAAAGAGCACCATGATAAGAAGCGTCGGCTAGTTGAATTTGCTATTGGTGATTGGGTATTTCTACACCTTCATCATCGCACGGCTGTGGGCATTACTACTGCTCCATCCTCCAAGCTTGGGCCTCGCTTCTTGGGGCCATATTAGGTGCTTGACTGCATTCGAGCGGTGGCTTACCGTCTGCGCCTTCCTTCGGCGGTGTGTATTCATGATGTCTTCCATGTCGCTCTCTTGAATAAGTTTGTGGGCGAGCCGCCATTTACATTGGTTCCGCTTCCTCCCATCCTCCATGGTCGGGTGGTTTCTTCTCCGGTAGCTGTGATATGTGCTCGTCTTAACTATGGCCATTGGCAGATTCTTGTTCACTTAACCGTGGCCGTTGGCACAACTGCTGATGCTACATGGGAATCTATGGGTGACTTTAAGTATCGCTATCCTGATTTTCAGCTCACGGATGAGCTGTTTGTCGAGGAGGCGGGAGGTGTTGTGGACTCGTTTGTGGGCCGCCAATAGTGGCACCGCCTCAAACCTGTGGCTGATTAGGGAAAGAGGGGTTAAAGGAGAACTTTAGTAGATTGGTTTTGATATGGAAGTGCACCTGTAATATAAAGGGATACCTTAGTAGATTGTAATAGGTATCGAAGAAGGAATAAACCTCCCTGTGTATCAGGGTGGGGTTTTATCCTTGGATGGTGGCGTGTGGTGATTCAGCCACCGTCACCGGAGAATCTCCCACCACCGAGGTTCCTCGCTATCTTCTGCGTTCCAATTCTCAGTCAAGTCTTCTCTACTCTCCTCTTCGCTCACCTCATAGACAACACCGTATCACTGCACCAGTTCCTCTAGACTAATGTGGGCGGTCATCAACAACATCAACCATGTTCGAGAACTCAATAGTACCTCAGTTTATTAGTTTTTGGTTACGCAGAAGGGGAAGATGGCCTCATGACAAATCAGTGGCGGAGCCTGAAGTAGGGGGGGTGGAGGCGCAGTTTGTCAATTGAGTCTAAGGGTGTGGGGGTGGGGCGCAATTTGTCAATTGAATCTATATGTGCATGGGTGGTGAACAAATAATCTTAATGCTTATAATAAGTCATAGTATACAAAATACAGTTGACAACAAAATACCTGAGCATAAATTCCAAAAAATCAACATAAGATTTTGATTGGCAACAAAATATTAATGAATTAGCAACTTCTAGTGCGCATAGTATGTAGATTTTACAGACTAAAAAGCAAGAAAGAAAAAAAAAGAAGATAGAACTCAGAGGCAAAGCAACAGAAACAAAAGAAAATAGGCTAATCGAGTAACAGGTGAGCCGAGCGGTGGGAGCACTAGTCTACTACATGATTGCTCTTAGGGGAACTACTAGTCTACTACTCGTACATGATTAATAGCCTACTTGCTTCAGCTAATTGCAGAGGCAGGGTGTGGTCGTGGGGGAGGGGGGGGGCAGCATGGCCAACTGTGTCCCCAACTTAGCTCTGCCGGTGTGTCCAATGAAGGGTGGGCCAATATGTTTCTTCTCTTGTCCAAAGACGGCTTAGTGAGAGCTATATATTTTCTTGGATCTGTCTGCGAGAGCACTCTAAATTCAAATTTATCCTCTCTCTGTCTTGACACAATGACTTGAGAAGTTATAAGTATCATTGCCAACCTTTAATTTGTGTGCCCTAGCCTCGACACTTTCCACCCAGCGAAGTGTATCTAAATGTTTATGGTTCTGTGGAAAATTAGGGTGGACCGGTCACTAAAACCGCGTGATCTGGTTTTTGCAGGCGGAGCAACGGGTTCATCTTTTTATGATCTAAATGTTCTAGTGTTTTCTTTTGTGGTTATCTTTTGAACAAACACTAAAACAAAGAACAAAATTCAGTTCATATACGTCGTATATATACATCACTTTGACAACTTTGTTTCTTTTCTTTAAATAGGCAATGTTATTGCTTTCCAAGGTATATCCCAATCTC
The DNA here is from genome assembly GCA_038502445.1 of Eremochloa ophiuroides. Taxonomy (NCBI): domain Eukaryota; kingdom Viridiplantae; phylum Streptophyta; class Magnoliopsida; order Poales; family Poaceae; genus Eremochloa; species Eremochloa ophiuroides. Next base: position 62,624,208 of record JAHLJS010000003.1, on the reverse strand, counting down.
GTTGAAAATTCAAACGGAGAAGGGTGGATGCTTAATGCTGTTGATTGCCTTCTTTCATTTATGGTATGATTTCTATAAAGCATTTATTTACACTGAAATATTTATTTATCAAGATCATGCAAAAAAATTATTGATTGAGTCTTGCATCAACCCCATGGTAAGTGAACACATTAAAATATTTTTTGTTGGTAATCAATATTTGTTAAGGATATGAATGTTTATGCCTAACCAAATATTCTATCATTTATGCCGTGCTAACTGTAAGGATACGTTAGCAAATGAATATGAAAACAGATATAAGAATTTTGATCTCAGGTGAGCTATATCAAACTGCATGAGTCATATCCCCATTTAAAACAAAATATCTACCATTCTCATGGGCATGAAAATTTTCTCCTGTATCACAACTTTGTTTGAATTTATTTAACAAAACACAATCATATAGTTATCATGAAATGCATTTATTAATCATGAAAATGTTATTTCCAACAAATCAGTACTTTCCTTGATTTTGAATATGTGCCTACATATAATTCGATTTTGCAATACTTATTTTGTGTGTCATCCTAGGTATGAACTAAGTCAAACTTTTGTAAGTTTGATTGACTGAATTTATAGCAAATAATATCAAGATTTGTATCTCCAAAGAGGTTTATTGTGAAAATATATTTGATTATCCATCTATAATACTCATTTTGCATCATAAATATTACTAAGTTTTTATATATAATTGGTCAAAGTTGTAATGGATTGACTCCTCAAAAAGCGAGAATGACATCTTTTATGGGAGCAAGGGAGTATATTAATTATCACTAAAAATTCCTTAAAAAATACATAGCTTTGATTCATTGCCTATTTTCATTTATAGTTGCACTTCATGCACATCAATCTATGGTTAGCTTGACTTATCTATTAACACAATTTATTTTCAGCTTGTTTAGTGGATGAGATTTTAGGACTTAATACAATTACATTAGTATCTTTATTTGTTTAGAATGCAATAATATTTCATTAACAAATGGTTTTGGTTTTGTCTACAGAACAAAGATGGTTCAGTTTGTACATTTGAATTGCAAAGAACTTATTCTTGGCTAGAGGTGAGTATGTTTTTCAAAGTTGCATGCTCTTGAAAAACATAAATAGGACTTTGTAAGAATATTCACATCTATGTGCAATAATGAAAATCAGTAGCATATCATCTTCTTCATGAATGTCTACAAGTGAGAACAAGGAATTTATGAACAATTTGATTTGCTTATTGTTTTGGAAAGAAAAGTAGTCCATAACTAAAACCAAGATTACATAAAAAAAGTCTTCCTCCGATAATTGCAACTATAAGTCCATCTAGGTTTATCTTAAGTTAAACTCTTTTAGAACTAACTATGGATATTTTACATAAACATACTTTTGATTGGTAGTAAATTCATTATGAAAAATACTTTCATTGACATGAAACTGTTCTATCATATTTCTATAGAATTCCTAATCGAAGTTTGAAATTTTGAGTTAGGAGAAACCTAGATGGAATTATATTTGTGAATTCAGGAAATAATAGGAAGGTTGATTATGATATTCTTGTTACTATCGTAAATTTCTTCTATGAGCTTTTGGAAGCTCAATTTTACAACGCTAGCAAAATTCATCCTAACTTAAAGGCGCATTCAGAAACGAAAAGAAAATGATTATTGCGTGAGAAAAAAATTTGTAACTAGTAAAATGTCTGCATTTCTATTGGCAAACAAAATCGTATTAGTCAAATTTATTAGGATCACAATTTAACATCTAATTGTGAAATGTTGATAACTTTTTCAACAAGTAATTTAGCAATTATTTGTTATTCCATTTGAACAATAGTAAATTACATTTATTTTGGTTCATTTCAATTTGAGGATTAATTTAGCCGTAAGAACCTAAGTCAAAGAAATTTGAGGACCCTTTATATGTGTTAGCACCTTATTTTATGGAGTTCGTGTATAGCACAAAGTTATCAATAAAACCATAACATCTAGCAATGTTAATAAGTATTCAAAAGTATCATGATGTTAGCCACCAAAAATGATATTGAAACTAGAAAATAATGGACCTTGGAATGAGTACTTTATGTATGCAGATACTATAGCTCCATGTAGACTAATAGTTGTTTCATTTGGTATCCTAGATTCTGAATCCTTTGGAGAGTTTTCGAAATATTGTCGCCGATTACCCGTAAGAACAATGATGACTCTTCTAAATCTGAATCTAATATTGCCATTTCAATTTGCTTTGCAAACTAAGTCATTCAATTCATCTATTTGCAGAACAGTTGAATGTACATCCTCAGTGTTGCAGGCTTTGGTATTATTTGGGGGTTTTAATTCCGAGTACTGCAGTAAAGAAATAAAAGAAAATGTTAACAAAGCTGCCATATATATTGAGAGTAATCAAAACAAGGACGGATCCTGGTTTGTATGAAAACACCTTATATTTTGCACAAAATTATCATTATTTTGCTCTATGTCTCTAGTAATAACTAAATAAGCAATTACCTGCAAGGTATGGTACTTGGGGAATATGTTTTGTCTATGGGACCCTCTATGCGATAAAAGGCTTGGTTGCTGCTGGGAGAAATTACGAGAACAGTATTTGCATTAGGAAAGCATGTAAATTTTTGCTCTCAATACAACTCAAAACTGGTGGCTGGGCAGAGAGCTATCGTTCCTGTGAAAGACAGGTGAAGAACATTCTTTCATTTTACATAGATCTTGTGTAATCAGTTACTTAACAATAGTCATGAAACTCTTGTATAGAGAGCACCCTATCAAAAAAAGAGTCAAACACATATGCATGTCTATTCACAAAGTCTCGATGTCAATATGCATCGACATATTCATTTCGTTACTACAAATTACAAAAAGGTGAGTAGTCAATGACATGTCACACACACATGCGCGCACACATTTAGAAACAAGTGTGGAACACCCCAGCCCATTAGAAGTTTGTAGTAGTTGTGTTGCTGGCCAATGTGGCACATGGGGGTTTGTAGTTGATGGGTTTACTACCTCCTTGGAAGTTTAAGAGGGTGAGGGCCAGCTTATAATCCTTGTCATTCGAAACGTAGGACTACTTGGTTAACCTTTTTACACAAAGTAAGGACAACTTCTCATGTGACCCACAATAATTGTGAAGTTGGCCCATGTGGCATGTGATGAGTTGTAGTTCATGGGTTTAGTACCACCTTGGAAGTTTAGAAGGGTGGGAGCCAGCCTATGATCCTTGTCATTCCAAACGCAGCACTTGCGGGTTAACCCTTGCTTCTGAGGTGAGGACGAAATTGTAAGCTAGGTGTTATGCATATGCAAGCCCGTTCCACGTGCGTAGCTAGTCCATATAAGCAACTTTTTGGACATCGGGTGTTACACGTATGCAGTCCAGTTCCATGTGTGGAGCAGGGCCATATAAGCACGTGTTGCATGTGCCAATGAAGGGGTGTACCAATGGGAGGAGTTGTAGTTGGTGGGTTAGTACCCTTGGGAAGTTTAGGAGGGCGAGGGCCAGCTCATAATTCCTGTTATTCCAAACGTTGCACCACCGAATTATATAAGCAGATTTTGGACATGTGGTTTTACCGTGTGGCAACGCATGGGAAAGGTCCAACTAGGAATGGGTGGGCTGAACCTTCCAAGGAAGAGGCTGAATGTGCACGAAGTGCATTGACTACGAGGAAGATAAGGTATCAACTAGATAGCCTTGGGGGGCAAGAAAATTGTATTGATCCACTCGATCAATTCGATAGGATTTCCTAGTAACAAGCTATGAAAACGAACTCATCAACTCCTCTTTAAACACAAGCATGCGAAGCAAGTGAAGCATTCTCCACTAGAAGTAGGGTACCCTGTATATGAACCAAAATGAATATGCATCTCGTGTGTTACCCCTCTGTTCTTTGCGCACACGGGCACAGACATAGATATACACACACAAGCCAAGCACAATATAAGTTACTCTATAGCCACTTTGAGTTACAATAATGACTATACTAGTTTAAGAGACGACTATAACTCCTCCTAAGTTATTTACTTTAACATTATGGTAAATAGTACGAAGAGCTATAGTAATACGAGTATCATACATATGTAGCCACTTTATGGTAAAATTAGTACAAAAATTGTCGTAAATTGAGGTGTCCATAAAATAAGTTATTCTATAGCTGGTCATAGATTAGCTCTAAAAGAGTTTCAGTGCAACTGTCAAAGGCAATGAACTAAGTGTTACCTAGCATCTCCAAAGTTTGTTAACTCATTTATGTGGATTTTGTTTCATCAATTTCTTTATTCTTAGTAGGGATCTTAATCCTAGACAACATTTTATTTGATGATGCACAGGTCTATGTAGAGGGTCTTAGCACTCATGCTGTACAGACTGCTTGGGCGATGCTAGCCTTGATTTATGCTGGACAGGTTTTATTTCTTTATCACATATCATTGGACTACTCCCCTGTTATAAAAACAGGGCAATTTATTTATATGTAGTCAACCATCACATGCGAATACCTCGACGAGTTAGGTTTATCTCCTAAAAGATATTTTAGTAATGATATTGGTTTACTATATTCAACAAATAAATAACAACAAAAATGCATGTTTATATTTCTGTTTTATATCATTTTGTTATCCAAAGCATCACTGTTGACTACTAGTTGTAGTACCATTAATTATTTATAGATACTTGTTGATTACATCCACCTTTAGATGGAACGGGACCCAACACCATTACATCGAGCAGCAAAAGTATTGATTAATATGCAACTGGAGACAGGAGACTATCCTCAACAAGTGAGTTCTCCAAACATTGTTATGATGCAAAAACTATACTTTCTCTCATCATAAATATAAATTTGTTTTAATTTCCCATATAGTCAGAGTTTTCTAACTTTGACCATGAATACTTAAAAGTTTGTGCACGATTGCAAAAGTTTTGGCATTGCAAAAATCATGTAGTTTCACAATGTATGATGCTTTTCATTTAATGTTATTTATTGTATACATAGTAGTATAGTTTTGACTTAGCACAAACCTAGATGGACTTATTATTTATGATCATCGGTAGTATGAGCAATCTATTTGTTGTGTCTGAGTCCAAATATTTGCCCCTCTTGATTTTGAGAGAAGTCTTCTTACTGATTCCCTATGGCCTAGACAAGGTGGTGTTTACTCTTATTTTGGTGATCCTATGCAGAAGCTAGGTATTTTCATATTAATTATTCAGTTATCTTATACTATCCCATTCCTTTATAATGGCCTTTTAGATATCTGTATTGGTCAGTTTCAAGGGTGGGTGTATTGTGTGTTCTGCATATATTGTAGGCAGGTCATATACACACTATTATGTTTAGCTAGTTAGTTCTTGCATTGCATGTTCATATATAGTTTCATTTGTGCTTATACCTTATTGGAGATATCTCACCCAAGAGTTATTACATTGTAAGAAAAAAGTGTTGCTCTTACATTTCCCATGCATAATAACCTGCCATAACTGACCATTTTCTTTTCATATTGAGTATAGGAACATGTTGGTAACACCAACTCCTCTGTTTACTTCAACTACCCCAACTACCGTATTTTGTTCCCTGTTTGGGCTCTTGGGGAGTATCACCGCAAAGTACTTGCCAAGAGCAATTGAAGGAAACCCATGCAATGCAAAAATATCATATCATATCATATATATATATGTTAAAGGAAAAATGTAGTGGAATCAATAAAATCACTTGTACTTTCTGTCATGAAATGTAATTGGGTAGCCATGCAGTGGTCTATGTAGTCCTGTATAACTATTGATAATGATGTATGCATACTATTACAATGTACCATGCTCCACAAATAAGTAACAAATATATTAGGTTTGTGTACGAAGAATCAAATTATCTAGACTATGAAACATTTTGGGTTTTGCATTTTGCATGTGTAGCTTTCCTCCGCAAATAATTTCATGAGATGTTGACTCTTCAAGATTCTTGAAATGACTTACAATTTGGGATGGAGAGAGTATTATATAGATGACCAAACAGGTGGTAAGGCACTTGCACAATATTGGCCTAGGCACGTCACTAAGAGCTCTTAGTCGTGCCGTGCCGGCAGCCCGGCACTATTGGCATGGCGACCCATCATGCTCATGCATTGACGGGCCAAGCACGACCATGTTGTCACCGCCATCCATGCCCCTCACACTACCACTGCACTATTGTGCCTGTCGGGGCCACGTCGTTGTGCTCGGTGTTGAGGATGTTGTGAGGCGATCGACACCGCTATAGCACCTGAGGCCAGAGGCCGGCACGCACGAGACCATGGATTGCACCTCGAAGCCGAGTGCCTCACCGACACGCTCGATGCTGAGGACGCACCCGATAAGAGGTTCATGTGCGAGACCATGCCTGAGGCTTGCACCTCCATCGCCATGCGTTTGAGGCCGAGAGGGCCGCACCACGTGGTGCCCGAGCTATAAAGAGAAAGGGAGGGAGGAGGCGGGGGAAGAGAGAGCAAGGGAGAGCTGAGCCTTTATACATTCCACAACATTGCATCTAATGGTGCCGGATTGACCTTAGTGTCTAAGACCATCCAACGATAGGAATATATCTAGCAGACAGTCCATGCTGGCCCAACAGACCGGGCTTATGGCCCAAGCTTGGCACTAGGGATCGACGTGCCTGTGCCGCCACTAGCACTACGAGCTTAGTGTCTTAGGGGTTGTTTGCTTACAGCCTGCGCAAACTTGCCTGGTGCACTAGTGAACCCAAGGCGTCCGATTTCATACGCCTGGGGACAGGATGCTTGCCTGGCTCGTCTCTTGCCTGGGAGGCTGTAAACCAAACAGGCCCTTAGTGTCGTGCTAGGTTAGGGCCGTGCCTTTTCATATGTTCCTAGTGCCACTCATTAGACCTATCCCGTTTGATCATTTATAGGACTACCCGTATTGTGGTTGTTTTGTGCACTAGACTTAGACTTAGGTTGCGTTTTGTTTCAGCATCTAGAAAGTACTTTGCTGTCAAAAAGCACAAAGACAACCAAGTGGTAGAACCAAAAGCTACTCAGAAGTAGTTTTGACGTAGTACAATTTTCACAACACCTCAGCCTATGTTTTCAGCTTTCAGCTTTTCCAAATGAGTGGAAATAGAGAGACATTTTACAACTATTGCAAGGGAGACAAAGAGATAGTGTAGGTTTTATAGTAATTTTAACCAAACATCCTATAGCTTTTCCACAGCATATAATCCACAACAGCTTTTGTAGCTCATAACTCGCACCATCTTTTCACAGCCCACGACTTAAACAATGCAAACAAGTCCTAAGGACTCTGCATGCAAGTACAATAGTACAACAACATTAATTTAACATGCTATATAACATGGCACCGATTAGCTAGGGTGTGGTCGTCGTCTTCCGAAACGTCGGCCACGGCTCGTTGTCCGACCCCAAGAACTCAACATGTACCATCTCAAGTAGTAGTAGAAGCTTCAAGCCAATGCTACCCCACCTCCATGAGGCGCAGTGGGTGGAAGAAATTGGCGATGCAATTTCTAGAATTTGGTGAGACTCTAAGGGGATATTCGGATTGGATTCACCATGATAAAAAGTGAATCCGAATCTGAGATTCACTATGCATTGGATTCACCATGGATTGGATTCACCGTGAATCCGAGATCCACTGTTACAAGTGTTTGGCAAACACCGAATCTAGATTCACTCAAGGGTATTTTGGTTCGAATTACCAAATTTACCCTTAGAATTGGCCCCATGTTTCAATGTCCTGTCTTCCTCTTTTGGCAAAAAAAAAAAAACTCCTCGTGTGCTGCGCTGCCCCTACTCGTGCATCTCTGAGTCCAACGTGCCGATGCTCGTGCACTGCCGAGTCCGCCATGCCCCTGCCTGCACGCCGCCGAGTTCGCCGTCCGGATGCTGTCGTCGGCCGTGGGCTCCCTCATCGTCGCTCTTGCCTCCGCATTTGTCATCTCCATGCGCGAAAGTTGCAGCAGACGAGCTCGCCACCGTGCGCTTCTTCTAGGAGAACACGTCGCAGGGGCGGGGCCGTGGTCGGCAGAGGGGAACAGGGGTGGGGGCACGGCCACCAGAGCAGGACAGGGCGCGTGGAGGGGCGAGCGCCGGCGAGGTGAGCAGCGTGGAGGAAGAAGCTACGAAGCGGCGAGGGCACAGAGGAAGAAACTACGGAGGAAATAAAAAAAAGAAAGAAATGAACCGGTACGTGTCGGTGGCATGGTGGATAATTTAATTGTTTGGATTCGCCAAACTCTTGCTAGGTGAACCACCTCTTAAGGAGGTTCACCAAAATGGTGAATCCAGCCCCTAAATTCACTATTTTGACAAATCAAAATCTGTGTTTTCACTAGACTGCTTGGTTTGGATTCACCTGAATCTATGCCTATGAACCTGAATTCAATGAATCCAAATCCAACCCAAACAGGTCCTAAACCGCTATTGCTTTAATTGGGTTCGAATCCTGGAGAATGCAGTGTTTTAGTTAGCACAACAAAAAAAGTGAGACTTGGCTGCTGCTCAGGCCAAAAAAAACAACCTTTTCCTTTTCTTTGCCTTTTAATATTTTTCTGATTTTTGAAAACCTATTTTATAGGGGGTTGACTACTGCAAAAGATTTTGGGTGGTTGAACAAATAAAATTGTCCCTAAAAATCCATTCGATCGATGATGTATAGTAGTGGTTCTATAATCTACCCTTTAGAATTGATTTGGACTACCCGAAAAAAAATTGTGACAGTGAGATTTGGGCTAGTTGTTACAGTTTCCATTTTTATTTTTGTCAAGGATTGTTCAAATATAGGAAAGTTTCATGTATAATTAGTTAATTACACGTCACAGAGATGTTGAGCCAAAAGTGTCAATTTTTGTAATTGTGCTAATATGAAACTAGACTTATATGAGACAAATTTAGTGGTAGTACAGAAAATTTAGAGAATACATATGGCTCTCTTTGCTTTTGACTGGTATTATTAAAATTTTCTAGATTCGATTTATCCAGGAGTGAAAAAATCAATGTAGGGTTCTAGTTATTTTGTCACCGAATCTTGAAGTACCTATTTTCCCTAGGGATATGAAATGGCGGTTACAGCAAATAAAAGATTGCTTGAATTGCTTCGATAGTCCTTTTAATTTGGCGTATGGCGTGCAAAGGTCTGATTGGCACCAAATGACAACAGATGCTGTTTCTGCTCTCTCTCTCTCTCTCTCTCTCTCTCTCTCTCTCTCTCTCTCTCTCTCTCTCTCTCTCTGTGTGTGTGTGTGTGTGTGTGAGAGAGAGAGTGAAGCACTATTGCGCACTACCTAAGCCGACCTGGGCCGATTTTATCATTATGGCCTACTCTTGTACACACGAAAAGACAGTTTACACGAGACCAGCAATATACCACATATAATAAACCAAATCCTCAAATAAATACACCACAAAAGCAGAGGAACAAACACCTGCACCTCGTGCTCATACATTTTTACATAGAAGATGGACCTGTTCACCCGAGGAAGTTGCCACACCTCAGAGGAGCAAGCTAAGATGCGCTACATACACCTCGTGCACACGCAAACACAACCAGAGATTTCGGTATGGTATCAGTACATGTATGACCATATTAGCCTGTGACATGTACTGTATTCCAGAGACACGGCCCCTCCCAACGCAACCACATATACGCGAGGCAAGATGGAAAACCACAGCATCGCCTTGCACTTGCCGACGACGACGGTGTTGGTGGCGTGGCCTCATCCGAAGGTGGCTATGGCCGCTACTGCACCTTGGGGTTTTAGTCCCGGACCTAAAGGGCCTTTAGTCTCGGGTCAGGAACCGGGACTACCAAAGCGGGACTAAAAGTAGGCTCTTTAGTCCCGGTTCCATGGCCAGGAACTAAAAGACACTAGTAGAGAGCAGACTCTTGATCCGCGACCGATTTCAGTTTTAGTACCGGATTTTTTTTCGCCCGGGAAGAAAGATATCTTTAATCCCGGTTTTGAAGAACAGCCGGTATTAAATGTTTCTTCCCAACGGCTCCCAACGGCTAGATGCTCTGGGAGAGCTTTTAGTCCCGGTTGAGGTCAAGAACCGGGACTAAAAGTCAAGCTTTAGTCCCGGTTGAAGCTAAAAACCGGGACTAAAGCTTTAGTCACGGTTTGTGGCCAAAACCGTGACTAAAGCTTCAGTTTTAGCCCGGGTTAGTATCCAAAACCGGGACTAATGTTCCTCCCTGTATTTGAACCTTCTTCTCCCCCGAGCCCGAGCCATTCAAGCTCAGTGTTCTTTCTCTCTCAAGCTCAGTTTCTTACTCTCGCTGTTCTTGCTCTCGGTGTTCTTGCTCAAGGAGTCAAGCAGGGTTTGGAGCTCGGTCTACATTACTCCAAGTTCAGTTCTACGATTGTAAAGATTACTATCTTTATTCTCTCTTGTTTAGTTACTATCATATCTCAATTCTTGGCCTAGAAAAAATTGGATCGATATATATATATCTATATATATATATATATATATATATATATATATATATATATATGCATGCATGATTCTTCCCTCTATTTTTATGTGTCAAGCTTAAAATCACTTGATAGTTTGCATTTTTGGTTGATGGAAGATTAAATGAGCCGATATACATATTTCATTGCTAATATACATATCACACATTGGTTGCTCAAATATTGGTTGCATATGTTTTAAATTTTAGGAATTTTTTAGTTTTACTTGTTAAAATACATTATTAGGAATTTAAGTGCTTTACAAATTTGAGTCTAAAGAGTAAAGAGTAGATGACGAATGCTTCTGGGTCGTCGGCCTATCATCGGGTTCAAAAGAGGCTGAGACCAGACCTCCCTCTCATTGAGTGCGGCGAGTGCAAGAAAAAGAATGTGCTTGAGTTTCGAGTGAAGAAGGAGGGTCCCAACAAGGGGCGCATCTTCTACAAGTGTCCGGGTCGTAATGTGAGTTACTCCATCGCAATTGATGATTATATATAATAAATTATGTATTTTTTTACTAAAGTTATGTATTTTTTGTCTTAATTTCAGTGGGATGGTAGTGGATGTCTAGGGTGGTACTGGGAAGAAGAGTATGCCAAATACGTGTTTGGAACTCTTGTAGAGGCAGCTGCGGTGGGTGATGAGCTAGCTGATGAGGCACTGAGCCCGCGAACAAAGCCCATTGATGTTGAACAGACGAATGATTTGTCTATTTTAGTGGAGATCGGTCGAGATATCCTTAGGCTGTTGAAGTGTATTTTAGGTTTAATTAGTTTAGTGCTAGTTGTGACTGTCTACATTACAGCGAGGCTTCCATAAATTAATGTCCAGTATTGTGATATATGTTCATTTGTCTTGTAATGTAGATGAGTCAGCATTGGATGTACAACACTGATCATCACTCCAAAGAATTCATTGAGGGCGTGCATATTTTCTTAAATGTGGCCGAGTCAAACAAGCGGGATGGATTCATGTGCTGCCCATGTGCTGTACGTAAGAATTTGAAGGAATATTCTTGCTCAAGAATTCTTCATTCTGTCACACCCAATTTTAAGGATAAAATGGGATGCATAATCTTATGTGCGCCCAGAGATCAGTCACACACATAAGCCAACAAATTGCATAAATTGTATCATAACCAATGTTTAATACATAGCGAATAATATCAAAGTCATTACACAGCGGAAAATAAAGATAACTCTCGCGGTAGCTCCATAGCACAGGGACGTCGACTGGTGAAGCACAAGTCTAGTAGTCCTCTGGGTAGTCCTCATCACTATCACCATCTGTTACCCATCCGGGATTTTTAACCAAGTAATGAAAAATAAACAAGCGTAAGTACATGTCGTACTCAACAAGACTAGCATGGGTTCATGAGGCTCAAAAGGTTGACACGGTTTAACAGCAGGTTGCTTTTAGTTAATCATCTTTTATGCAGTTGGATAGCAACAAGTTAATATGCCCATTCTCATGATCATAGTAAACATAATTAATGAGTAGCAATAAATAGATAAACAACAAATAAACATCACCCCAAAAGAATAACTACTCCATAAGACGTCCAAGGCCGCTCTTGACCGTGAGCTCGGCTAGTATACCAGTTTTACACTCTGCAGAGGTTGTGCACTTTCACTATGAGCCGTGATTCCCATCTGCTCGGGTTAATTACTCCCATAACACTACCAAGGTGAGAGAGCAGGGTTTCACTATGAAGCCTTTCAAAGAACTTCGCCTAACAAGTTAGGGCCGCTAAGAACCCGGCAAGCAGATGTAGAGCCCCCTTCTTCGTGGCACAAGGTCACGCAGGTTATACACACTCGGACAGGAGCCGCACTATACCCGAGTCGTCAGGTCCCATCACGCCTTTCGGTAACCTCTAACAAGCTAGAAAAAGTGCCCATACTTGACTAAAACCAGAGCCATGTAGCCCTCATAGTTGCACTGTCAATCCCGGTGTCATACTTACAGATCATTATCAAAGGTGAAGGATTTTGAGCATCACAAAACTATGCTCGAATCCCCTAGTTCCATGTTGCTAAAAAGGCATCTTTTAATCTTTATTGCATATTCAATTAATCAAGTTCACATGATCATGATATCAATAACGCACTAGCATCAATTACCACATGCATAATCCCATAGGTAGCAAGGAGCAGGATAACAAATCTAGGAAGTAACTATGGTTAACAAGGAAGACACATGCAAATGTAATTATTTATTTGGTGAATAGGACAACAAGGATGATCCATGCTAATACTTGCCTTGATCAGCAAACTCCTGGTGATCCGGGTTGTCGCAGTACTGATCTTGATCACCCACGTAAAGCTCACCGTCTATACTCGATCCATCATAACAACACACACGCATACAGAGGCAATCATGCATACAAACAAGAGTTTTCATTAGAACAGTACACCAACAGAGCGAAAATAAATTGAAAAGGTTATAAACAAATCTACAGTTTGCGCAAATCGGATTTAAAACAAGCAAGAGATGAATTTTACAAGATTTATAATAGAATAACAATAGATTAAATATAATCTCGAATTTTAAAAGTTAAAAACATATGAAACAGTGGTACCATCAGATAGATTATGAAATTACGAATCTAACGCAATTTGAATCGTTCAAATCGGAACTAAAACGTGGAAATTATAAATGAAACAATTTTGAAAACACGTAATCTACTAAACACGCTAAGGGCTGCGAGCTAAGCATTAAAAACTGCAGGGGGGTTATTCGCAAAACGCCGGCCGAATCGGTAAAGGCTGCTCTTCGGCCGTCCGACTCAAAATCGGCGGATCAGATTAACAGAGAGGAGGGGTGGCGGTGCTCTCGGCCTGAAAACAGAGGCCGACGGCGGCGCCATGGCCAGAGGGCCGCCGAAGAAGGTGAACTCGGCCTTCGGTGCATGAAATAGGTCGGGAAGGGTACCCATAGATCGGGAAGAGCGTCGCAAGCTCACCTAGGGTAATGGGAGGGTCGGAAATCGACTCGGAGATAGCTCGCGGCGTGATCCGGCGGACGGTGGATCTCTGCAACGGCGGCGGAGGCGTGTCAGTGCACAAATCGAAGGAGGAAAGTGCTCGGGAACTTCTTCAAGATCACAGCGAAACTCCTCAAAGGCTTACCGAGAGGAATTGGTGGCGAATCGAGCTAATTGCTCGTGGCGGCGGCTGCTCGGTTCTCGCGGAAGCTCGGCAATGGCGGCGAGAAGAGGCGGCTAGGGTTAGGTGACGGCTATGGGGTGTGGCGTTGTTTAAATACTCCCGAGGTGTGAGACAATCTCGGAGATTGAAACAAACTCGAAAAGCGGAGAAATCGGCTTCGGCCGTTTCTTCTCTGATACGGACTCTCGGTGCGGCGACGAACTCGGCTTCGGCCGTTTTCTTTCTTGCCCGCGTCGGACTCTCGGCGAGCAGCAGAGGAAAATAGGGGAGGGGCTGTTCTGTGGGTCCATAGATCGGTAGCACCGAGCGCTGGGGTCGGGCTGGCAGTCACGGCAGAGGGGCGCTTCGCGCGCGTTCGGCCGCGGTGGATGAACACGGCAGTGGCGTCTCTGTTCGCGCGGCGGGGGAGGTGTAGAAGGAAGGGCTGACCCGTGGGTCCCACTCGTCGGTCAGATGGGGTAAGGGGAAAGGAAGGGAGCAGGTCGGCCGAGCTGTCCTCGAGCCATCCGACCTGGGTCTGCTGGCCAGGGAGTGGAAAACAGGCCAAGCTGCTACTCGGGCCAGAAAGGAGAGGGGAAGGGCTCTGCTCTATTTCCTTTCCATTTTCCAAAAGGATTTTCAAATTGGGTTTTGAAATATTTGAGAGATTCAAATAATCTACAACAGTACAAAGAAGAAATGCTCCAGCATGAATGCATCATACATGTGTATGACCTAGGTTTGATTTTATATTTGAGAAAAATTATTATTTTCCTATATTGGAATGATCAACTAATTGCATAATTAAATAAATTCCCACTATTTAAAAGAATGCAATTTTTCGGGTGTTACACATTCACACTTGTTCAAGTCGGGTTTCATGCCAAACTACATCTGCTGGACCAAACACGGAGAAAGAGGTGTTATAATGGAAGAAGACGAAGAAGAACAATGGGACGATGGTGACACTATTGCTGACTATGGTATATTAAACAATGATATTCCAATGGAGGAAGCTGAAGAAGAGGTACCAGCACAAGATGATCCCGTTGATGATCTTGCTCAGGCTATTTGCGATGCAAAGAGAGATTGCGAAAGTGAAAAGGAGAAGATCAAGTTCGAGCGTATGCTAGAGGATCACAAGAAGTTGCTATACCCAACTTGTGATGCAGGACAGAAAAAATTGGGTAGCACACTAGAGTTGTTGCAATGAAAGACAAAGAATGGTGTATCCGACAAGGGATTTGGGGAGTTGCTTACAAAAATAAAGAAGATGCTTCCAAAGGATAATGAATTACCAGCCACTACTTATGAAGCCAAACAGGTTGTCTGCCCTCTGGGATTGGAAATCACAAAGATACATGCATGTCCTAATGATTGCATCATCTACCGTGGCGAGGAGTACAAGAAGTTGGATTCTTGCACGGTATGCCATGCATCACGGTATAAGATCAGGCGAGATGACTCTGGTGATGTTGAGGATGAAAGAACCAGAAAGAAAATCCCTGCCAATGTTATGTGGTATGCTCCTATAATACCACGCTTGAGACGTTTGTTCAGAAACAAAGAGCATGCAAAGTTAATGCGGTGGCACAAAGAAGACCGTAAGAGAGACAATATGCTGAGACACCCGGCTGATGGGTCTTAATGGAGAGCAATCGATCGAGAGTTCCCAGATTTTGCAGGCGACGCAAGAAACATAAGGTTTGCTTTAAGCACGGACGGTATGAATCCTTTCGGGGAGTAGAATAGTAGTCATAGCACTTGGCCTGTTACACTATGTATCTACAACCTACCTCCATGGTTATGCATGAAGAGAAAGTTCATTATGATGCCCGTTCTAATCCAAGGACCAAGGTAGCCTGGCAATGATATCGATGTGTACCTGAGGCCACTAATTGAAGAACTACTGATTTTGTGGAACAAACCAGGTATACGTGTTTGGGATGAGCACAAATAGGAGCACTTTGACCTCCGTGCATTGTTGTTCGTAACAATCAATGATTAGCCTGCTCTAAGAAATCTTTCAGGACAGTCGAACAAGGGATATAATGCATGTGTGCACTGTTTCACGGACATTAAAGGTATATTTTTGAAAAAATGTAGAAAGGTTGTTTACCTTGGGCATCGTCGATTCTTGCCTGCGAATCACCCTGTAAGAAAGAAAGGCAAGCATTTTAAAGGTAAGGCGGACCACAAGTCCAAGCCTATCAACCGCACCGGTGAGGATGTACTCGATATGGTCAAGGATGTGAAAGTAGTCTTCGGAAAGGGACCTGGCAGTGAACCCGTTCCGAACGACGCTAGCGGTCAGGCACCTATGTGGAAGAAGAAGTCCATATTTTGGGAGCTACCATATTGGAAAGTGCTAGAGGTCCGCAATGCGATTGACGTGATGCACCTAACAAAGAATCTTTGTGTGAACCTGCTTGGCTTCATGGGTGTGTACGGGAGGAGTAAGGACACACCTGAAGCACGAGAGGACCTCCAGCGTTTGAACGAGAAGACAGCTGATGGACGCCAATACTTAGGACCTGCTAGTTACAATCTTAGCAAAGAAGAGAAGGAGAGCCTGTTTGAATGCCTAGACAGCATCAAGATACCATCCGGATACTCCTCAAATATAAAAGGTATAATAAACGTGCCAGAGAAGAAATTCCAAAACTTCAAGTCCTATGACTGCCACGTGCTCATGACACAATTGCTTACAGTTGCATTAACAGGAATTCTACCTCCAAATGTACGTCTAGCCACTGTGAAGCTATGTGCATTCCTCAACTCAAATTCTCAGAAGGCAATCAATCCTCTAGATCTTGCTAAGTTACAAAATAACGTGGTTCAGTGTCTTGTCAGCATCGAGTTGGTTTTCCCTCCATCCTTCTTCAATATCATGACGCACCTCCTAGTTCACCTGGTCAAGAAGATTATTATTCTGGGTCCTGTGTTCCTACACAACATGTTCTCCTTTGAGAGGTTTATGGGAGTCCTAAAGAAATACGTTCACAACCGTGCTCGGCCAGAAGGAAGCATCGTGAAGGGCTACGGAACCGAGGAGGTCATTGAGTTCTGTGTTGACTTTATTCCTGATCTAGACCCAATTGGTGTTCCAGAATCACGATATGAGGGGAGGCTAAGTGGAAAGCTGACATTAGATCCATGAATTTACGTTGAAATAAATTGAAAACAACTTTTCTATCAAATACCAACCATTTTATTTATATTTGTTGAGCACTATATTTTTGCATTAATGAATTAATGATTATTACCGTACATTACTTTTAATATTTGTAAAGAAATCAAGAAATATAGGTAAAAGATTTTTCTTCTGTGTAGTATGCAGTAAAATAAAGCAGAAACCTTTTTTCAAATTTTTTGTCAACATTTCCATTTACTATTGAATTATTAAGGTTTATAAGTATTATAAAGTAAGACAAAAAGAAATGAAGAAGTTGGCGGGAGATGAACAGAAATTTCACTTTTAGTCCCGGTTGTAGGCTGCAACCGGGACTAAAGGTGGGCCGAATCTTTCAGGCCCGCCAAAAACACACTTTTAGTCCCGGTTCCTACCAAGAACTGGGACTAAAAGTATGAGCTTTAGTCCCGGTTCCTGGTTGGAACCGGGACTAAAAATTTTTGGTCCCGGTTTTGGATCAGACCCGGGACTAAAAGTCCCGACCTATATATTGAACGCTCGCCTTCAACCTCGATCCATCTCGGACTTCTTCGATTCACACTCCCTGTCCGCCGTTCGCCCTCGACGCCGTCGTCGCCTCTCGGACCGCTGCAACCGACGCCGGCCGCCAGTGCCCCGCCGGCGCGACGCCCCCCCCCCCCCCCCCCGCCCGCGCGCCGCCCTGACCTGCTCGAGCTCACCACCACCTCGCGCGGGATCTCGACTCCCGGCCCCGCCACCCAGCCTCGCTCCCTACATCCTCCTCCTCGACCGCCGTGCGCGGCCTCCGTGTTGCCGGCCGCCCCCGCGGACTGTCCCTCTGCGAGCCTCGACGCCAGCCGCCACGTGATCCGCCGCCGACCCTCTCTCCTCTGCTCACCGCCGCCCTACATCGTCGAGGTAAGCAAAAGGTTTTTTTCATTTAGTTAGTTTAGTTTTATTTTTAGTTAGTTAATTAATTTAGTTTAGTTTAGATAGTTTAATTAGTTAATTAGTTAGTTAAATATTATTAATTAGTTCTATTTAGTTTTAGTTAGTTAGTTAGCTTAGTTAGTTAGTTTAGTTAGTTTAGTTTAGTTAGTTTGGTTAGTTAGTTAAGTTAGTTAGTTTAGTTAGTTAGTTTTTTTATTTCTAATTATTAGTTTAGTTTAGCTTAATTAGTTAGGACCACATGCAAATTAGTTTAGTTTAGGTTAATATATTAGTAATTAATTAGTAAATTAGTTTTAGTTTAGTTTAGGTTAATATATTAGTAATTAATTAGTAAATATCAACATGATCGGAGTCTATGGAATCCAAAAACCCTCAGTCAACTAGGTACGTAAATGTACTTGCTAAACAAGTGGTACCTTGGGGCATGTACACGAGGTGAGTCTTAGATTTCTGTCCGAATTAGAAATCAACATTAGTTCCGTGGCGATGATATTATGTTTGTTGATTTTGTTGAATTACACCAACTATGCCACATGGACTCCCTCGACAAAACAATAATGAGCTGCTATTGTCTGTAAGTATACTTTCTTTCTACAATTCAAATATCTCTCTCTATATATATATATATATATCCTTACTCTCTCTTTATATATATATGCAGCAATGAGATGCAAATGTGCAAACAGAGAGGGTCTAATGAACTTGGTTTCATTGATCCACATATTGTATTCAAACACTCTAAACCCAACCCAACATGGAAAGAAGACATAGAGAAGAATCTCATGAAGTTCTTAGCAAAGCAACGCGGCAAGAAACAGATACTCTTCCCCTACAACTTTAACGATCATTGGATATTGATCGTCACGAATCTTCAACAAAGCCACATGGAGATCTTAGATTCTATGAGAAAGAGCCTGGATCAAATCTAAGATATGATAGATATTTTTCAGAGGTGATTTTTTTCTCCTTACCTTCTTTAATTGCAGTGTTTGGAAAATATTCACATCGATCATTGGATATTTTTATTTTGATTGGCAGTGTTTGGAAAAGATTCATTGAGAAATACGACCTGAAACATTGCAAAGCACCACTGACTATAATCCCACACATGGTAAGTATATATACTTAAAGGCCATTCATGTTATATATGTATCTATATATATGTATTGTCCAGATCGGATGACAATCTTTTTTGTCTTGTAAAGTGGGTTCTGCGGCAACAACCCGGGAATAACACTTGTGGATACTATGACTGCGAGTTCATGAGGGTGTACTCAGTCAGAACTGACCGAGAGAAGCTAAAAGTACGTTAAATCGATCTCATATTAACTCACACAAATGTATATATACATATATATATATAACCATATATATTAATACCTTTCCCTTTGACTCTGTTTGAAGACTGATTATTTAAAGAAAAAAGTCCTGGTAAAAGACGAGCTCAAAGCAATTCAAGAGACCATAGCAGGGTTTCTTAATGATCAAGTTTTGAATTCCTCCAGAGAATTTTACAATGACCCCAATGAATCTTGGAAGCCGAGCAACGGTGGTGATGAAGATGACTGAAGGGCATATATATATGTTAGAGTGAAAACTTTTGGAGAGAAAAACATTTGGAGTGAAAAAAGTGTTAAACTCTCTAGTATATATGTATATGTATATGTATATATATATATATATATGTAGTTTGTAATATATATATGTGTCTTATGTCGTATTGTGCCCTTTGTCAAAACCGATACACACACATATAATATATATACATATATGTAAAATATATATATGTATATATATATATATGCAATATGTGTGTATATGTGTGTGTATAGATAATTTTAAATCGAAACCATAATTTAAAACAAAACGAATAATGAACTGAAAAACACAAAAAACAAAAAAAGGAAGGCTTTAGTCCCGGTTGTTTATACAAACCGGGACTAAAAGGTTCCACAGACCCGAGGACACGTGGTCTAGGCTGTAGACCTTTTAGTCCCGGTTTGTGTTTCAAACCGGGACTAAAGGTCCACTTTTGATCCCGGTTCTGGACCCGGGATTAAAAGGGGTGACATTTACTCCCGGAAGCTTGTTCCCGGTTGAGAAACTGGGGCTAAAGGGGTTTCCCAACCGGGAACAAAACCCATTTCTGTACTAGTGAGAACACCTATAGTCTTGGTTGGTATTACCAACCGGGACTAAAAGGTTCACCAGGTAAGGTCACGTGCCCTCCGGTTGGTATTGCCAACCGGGACTAAAGGTTTTTTTCTTTTTTTTTGCTTTTTTGTTTCTCATTTCATTTCATTATTTATTTGGGTTTTACAATTACTATAGGTTTCCAAATGCGTATTCTTCGCTGCTAATATATATATATACACGCATCGATATATCAAGTTTCGAGCATTACACACAAATAAACTATGAAACTATATATTATATATTATAGAGCTACATATATGTTTAACATATATATGCACATAAAATTACAAGATAGTGCTACAACAAAATGTTATCAGAAACAAACTTTCAATCTAATCTTTGTTTGGCCTTATTTTTTCATTGGGGTCATGGTAGAACTCGGTGCCAGGCTTGATGACATGGTCATTAAGAAATCCTGCGATTGTCTCTTGAATTGCTTTGAGGCATACCTCTCGCATCACATTTTCCTTCAACCACTTAGCCTTCAATTTGTATCAACGAAAAATGTGTTAATATGTATATATATATATATAACATTTATTATATATCAACAAAAAAGTTATGAGGGTAATATATATACATATTACGTACTTTGAGCTCCTCGATATGAGTTTTTCTGACATACACCATGATCAACTCACAAACATAGTATCCACACAAATTGTTGCCCGATGACTGCCGAAGAACCCACTGTACGATAAAAAGATTACTCTCGTCATCCCGCGCGTGAGTTGAAGCATGCTAATAAGGTAAAGATGCGGGCCGGGTGGCGCTTTCAAATCCTTGCGGTGTTCTTGAATGAACCTTTCCCAAACACTGCCTAATCAACTATTGCATAGTTAAAGAGAACGAAGTAATCAATATTTATATGTAATGGTTGGGCGAGAGATCGAAATTACCCCTAGATAATGTCTATCATATCTTGGTAATCAGCTTGCGGTTTTCTCAACGAGTCATAGATATACAAATTACGTTTGGGCAAATCGAAGACCATCAGTATCCAGTGAAAGCTGCATGTGTTTATATATAGACATACATAGGCACAGAATAACTCATTAAGTATAGAGTCTATATATATATATATATATATATATATATATGTATGTATATATATATGTATATATATATATATGTATATATATATATATGTATATATATATATATGTATATATATATATATGGTGGATTGAGTAATTAAAATAGCCACACCAACTTGAAGTTGTAGGGGAGGAGTATATATATTTTTCCTTTCGGTTGACAAAGAACTTCATGAGATTTCTCTCCGTGTCAGTTTTCCAGATAGTCTTCGGAGTCAGTGGGTCCTTGAATACAATATATGGATCAATGAAACCAACCTCTATGTCTTTCCTACTTCTGAGCTCTTTCATCTGGTATCTGCATATGTATAGACACGATAGCTAGTGTGAGGATAATAACTTATATATGGACATGCTAGAGTGAGATTATAAAAAGAAAGAATCACTTACAGACAAAAGCAGATAATGAGAGATTTGCCATATTCATAAATCTTCCAAGTATCAACTACCGGGGCCTTTGGGATTTCTGACTCACCGAGAATTTGGGACAAGGTAATACCACTTGTTTTGAAAAAATCATCAAATTGATCCAAAGGCACATCTCCAGGTATTTTGTCTAAGTATGAACCATATTCATTCCCAATAAATAGCGGGGGCACAGATTGCTGCTCTTGTTGCCCCAGTTGATCAACATCTTTTCCTGCTTTCTTCTTTTTCTTCAGCGACTCCTCGATTGACTTGGTGAGAGTGCGGTCATAGTCTGTTAGTGGCGGAGGCTTACGAGCTGCACGCGTGTGGTTTTTCACTTTTTCGAAGAAATTGTCCATAGTAGATTTTACCGAAGCATCTAGTTCCGCATCAGCCTTTTCATAGGAAAGTTTCTGAGGAATAGACTGTGTTTTCCCTGAGGCTTTATTCTTTGGTGGCGGGGCCGACGGCTTCATTTGTGCGGCTGGCCTCTTCTTTGGCAGTGGGGCCGGCGTCGGCGTTGGAGACCGTCGTGGAGGCAGGGCTGGCTTCGGCGTTGGAGATCGTCGTGGAAGGGATGGGGCTGGCTTCGGTGTTAGAGATCGTCGTGGAGGGGATGGGGATGGAGTCGAGCCTTCGAATGCAACGTCATCGCCCGCAGCAATGTGACCAGCTGGTGAATGGACAACTGGACTTAGGTTCGGGGAGGACCTGGAGTGAAAACAATAAGGTATGACTAAACCGTTATTAATAAAACCAATAGACAATTAGTGAAAACTTTGTTCCGCACCTAGGGTTAGGTTGTTGTGGAGGAGGCGGCGGTAGACTACTCCCTGGAGTAATGATAAAGCGCTTGCGCCAACATATGTCTATCTTCTCTACTTCTTCTAATGTCTTCTCCCCATCACCTCCCTCAATGTCAAGAGCCAGATTGCTAAAACCTTTCTCAACTCTGTCCACCGAGACGCTAGCATATTGTTGACGGTCGTTAAGTACTAATTTTATACCATCAACTAATGCCAAGGGAAGATCAATAATAGAAGCATAGGGGTTATTACTGACGAATTCCATGAGTTTTGGTGAATTGTGTATTTTCCAGGGATTATTCAAGAAAGGCTTAAAAGAAGGATTAAAGAGCATAATTACCACGAAACTTGATCACGACGGAAACATACTTTATCAGCAAGTTAGAAGGATCCAGAACACATCCGAAGCACCGGGGCCCGAGACCCACCAGGGTGGGGCCGGCCGGCGCCCCCTGTTAGCGTTTCGGCCCACCTTCTAGAGTCTTCTTCCACCGCCTCTCTGGAGTCATCTGGGCCCTTTGTTCAAGTCGGTTTGATCCCACGGCGCACGTTCATCCCACCGGGCTATAAATAAAGGGGCAGACCCCCCTCCCAGACGTACCAATTCATTCCTCCTGCTTCATTCGTCAAGAGTAGACAGAAGTTAGGGTTTCCAGAGATTAGAAATAGGACTCTAGTTCTTCAAGTTCATAGTTTAGGAGTCTAGCAAGGTTCAAGTAGAGTTGGGCGCTATGCTCAGGATTCCAGATCCATTCGTCTGGAGATCGGTAATATTATCTTGTATCTCATTATGACTTTGCTTTATTTTAACATATTGCTACTTATTCAGTTCTTAGTTATTCTAGTTGCATATTCGATATAGTTGTGATTGGTGATGATTATTGTCGTATGATCATAAAGCGCCTAATTCAGTACTCGAGTGAGTTAGGTGGTATGCATTATGTAGACGTGGTGTCTAGATATATTGTGTACCTACGGTAGCACCCTGACGTGCCGGGTCATGTGGTAGTCCGCGTAGGTGACGGCTGCGTTGGTTCCTCTGTAGTCCACCCCCATACATAGGACTAGCAGAGCGCAGTCGCGAAGGAGGTGACCCTTGTGTCTTAATATCCTCATTAGATGATGCTCTTTATGATGTTTTCTGAGTTGATTATGCTATAGATGAAGATGTGTAATGCGGCGTAGGCTGTAGACTTTATATTTAGTAATTACATAGGTTTCCTTTACTTTAGCCAAATCTCGAGATTGTCTTACTACATTAGTGAGTCCCTATATTCTATCTCTAGAATACTATTTACCTCATATACTCAGTTATCATTTACCACTTATCATTGACTTATTTATCGCTAAAGCACTAGAGTTATGGGTTATCATAGGTCTGCACATTTATCTTTCCAATTATTATAGAAGATTATCCTAATGAGTAGAATGCCACATTTATCCTTTTGGCATAAAACAAATTAACGATACTCGGAATACTTACCGGGTGAAGTGGTACAATAGGAGAATTATCTGTGCGCTTGTGGATATATTCTATAGTATTATTTTTAGGAGGCAAGTGAAGATTATTTTGCCTTTGGTTTTTGGCATCATGTTCGGGATGACAACTTAACGTGAAGTGATATTAAAAATACCAACAAGCATTTCTGGCGCCGTTGCCGGGGATGGCAATTGTATTCATTAGGGTAATTTATTGAGTTCGTTGATTTTATTCGCCAGGATATTTATTCTAGAATTTCATATAGGAACATTCTTTATAGATAATATTATTAGAAAAACATAAAAAAACAACTATAGATATAAATACTTAGAGATAACCATAACCTTTTGCTTTAGCAGACTTACCCGTGTTTGTCTATATTTAAATATCTTATATAGGGTAAGTGCAGGATTGGTTGTGTACTTTAACTCTTATCAATCAGGAACAACCATAGGAAGAACGGTCTTACATTATTTTATGAAGTTATGGCTGAGAAGACTCTACGTGAATTCTCTGCCCTAAGCACTGAGAATATTCGCGTTGGACCAACTTTTAACATTGAAAATCAAGATTATGATATCAAGCCAAGCCTCATCAAAATGGTACAAGCTATCACATTTAGTGGAAAGAGAGATGAAGATGCAAGTGTCCATCTACAGAATTTCCTGGAGATTGACAACACCATCAACATCAAAGGCATTCCTCAAGACACCGTGCTACTTCGTTTGTTTCCATTCTCATTGGAGGGAAAGGCGAAGCAGTGGTTTTATCAGAATTAAGATCGAGTCAAGACATGGGTAGAATGTTCAAAAGCTTTCCTAGAAAAGTTTTTCCTAGTAAGCAAAACCAATGCTCTACGAGGGAAGATTTCAGAATTTGTCAGCAGAAAGGTGAATCTATTTCAGAAGCATGGGAATGTTTCCAAGATTGCATATCAGATTGTACCCATCATGAAATGGAAAAGTGGTTGCTCATGCAAACATTTTATCACGGACTAACTCAAAGGTCACGTGAGCAACTAGATGCCACTGCCGAAGGATCATTTATGTCACTCACCCCTGCAAGAGCTGAAGATATTATGGCAAAGATAGCAGAAAATCAGAATTGGACAAACAACACTCAGACATGCCATAAGAGTGAAGAAATTTCAGAGGAAGTGTGTGCACTGTCAACCAAAATAGATGTACTGTTGAACTAGTTAGAGCAAAGAGCTAATCATAAAAGAGATCGTCAAGCTATTCAAGACGCATTCAACTCCCAGAATCAATATGAAGGATCTTTAGAAATTAAATTTGCAAATCCCCCAAAAGATATTAGTACAGTCATCAAGTCTACTTCTCAAAAGCAAGGATGGAATCAACCTCGGTCAACCAATCAAGGTAAGTACCAAGGCAATTCTAATTTTTTAAATCATAGACAACCACCCTTGAGAGAATTAATATTAGAACAAGCTAGAATTAATGAAAGTATTTATAAGAAGCTTGCTTTTAATGATAAGGTTTTAGAAGGAATTAATTCTAAGTTGAATAATTTCTCTTCTGCTGTTAAAGATCAAATATTATATAATAAAAAGATAGAATTACAAATTTCACAATTATCTTCTACTTCGTTTACCACTAACCATGAACAAATAGAAGGAATATCTACTAGAGGAGGTAAGTCTACACGTGATCCACCTTACCCAAAAGGGGCACGTAGACTATCACATTTAGTGCAGGTAGAAGAAGAAATTGAGAAGGACAACAGAGAAGAAGAAGTTATACCACCTTCACCACCAGTTGAACCACAAGATCAAGAATTAACTCAAAATTTTCATGACACAACTCTCCTACCGTTTCCACGCAGAAGAAGAAGAGCTAAAATAGATGATCAATTTGGTAAGTTTATAGAGGTAATTCAGAAGTTATATGTCAATATCCCGTTGTTAGATGCCATGCAGGTACCTACATACGCGAGGTATCTTCGAACCATCCTCAACAACAAGGGACCATTACCTTCTACTGAAGTTGTCAAACTAACGGAGGAGTGTGGTGAGGCAATTCTGAGATCTTCTCCTACTAAGAAGAAGGACCCAGGGTGTCCCACTATTGATTGTTCAATAGGAGACCAGATGTTCGAGAATCCTTTATGTGATCTTGGAGCAAGTGTCAGCGTCATGCCCAAGACTGTCTTCGACAAACTCAACTATTCTACGCTCACACCAACCACGATGTGTTTGCAATTAGCTGACCAATCGGTTAGCTATCCCGCAGGAATCGCAGAAAATATTCCGATAAAAATCTGCAACTTTTTCATTCCTATAGATTTTGTAGTAATTGACATGCAGGAAGAGAGGAAGATACCCCTCATCCTCGGGCGACCATTCTTAAACACTGCAAATGCAACCATCAATGTCGGAGCTGGAGAGATCACATTCACCATCAATGGGAAAGAAGAGCGATTCGCATTCAAGCCAAGACTAGAGCAATGCCAAACATTGAAGTGTAATGAAGAACAAGATGCAACAACATCTCCAACACCGGAAATGAATCATGAAGAATAATTCAACTGGAGAAGTCCGGATCGGCGGACTCAAAAACCCCGAACCATCGCCGGGAGGTAACTCGGTAGTTATCGGTAATTTAATTCTTCATTTAAATTTGCATATTTACTTTCTCACAAATTGCATTATTAAAAAGAACAAATGAATAAGCATAGCATGATTAAAGCTTAAACCCCATGTGATTATTACTAACGGAGTGTTAAACCCCCGGCAGTGAAATTTGCTGTGGTGGCAGAAAATTATAAACAGACCATCATTAGAATTCTAATTTTTCATAGATTCATAAAAGTAATTTAGTTTTTCATTCTTGTATCATTATACGGTATAAATACGGGAAATATTTGGGACCCACCATCATCACATCAAGTCACATCATGCATTATCATCAACCACTACCATCCAAACTCCACCATTCATCCATGTACTATCCTCCACTCATTCATTCATCAGAGAAAGCAGGCAAACACATGCATTTGGAAGTAGATGAAGGTGGTGTCGACACTAGCTAAAGGAGAGAGCCAAAGGTGACTAGGTGGGGCCGGCCGGCCCCGAGGCCACGCCGGCCGGCGCCCCTCTGCCTCTTCTCTGCCTCTCCTCTCTCTCACTCATTCATTCATTCACACACACTCCAGAGAGCACGTAGCCAAGTTGCTTTGCAGCTCGTGACTTCAAACTCTCATAAACTCTTCATTTGATTCAAGTTTAAGCAAAGAAAAGGGTAGAGAAGAAGATTAGCAAGAAGACCTAGAAGAGATATCACCACTTTGATTCCTTCTCTCCTCTTGTTCTTGTTTCTTCTTATTTTGTTCTTGTGTTCTTGTTCGTTCTTGCCGTGTTCTTCGTGTTCTTCATTTTACAGGCAAGATGAGCAATAGAATGAAAGGTGCCATTCGATCCCTTGGAAGAGCCCTCTCACGCCGCACAACAAGAAGTCAATCATCATCACAAGTGTCATCGTTCGTCAGCTCCGACATGAATATCGATCCTCCATCACCCTTCACGTATGACAACCCGTCATCCTCTTCCCAACCGGAAGAGAGATATGAACTCACAAGCATAACTCAAATTTCATTATCAGCTAGACCTCAGAGAGAAATTTTAAATGTGGTTAAAAACAAGGAATTCACGCATACTCCAATTTTTTATGCCACTTTCCTCCATGAAACCGGAATGTATTCCGAGTTTGAGCTTATCTTTAGAAATGTTGGATGGAAAAATGCATGGCAAATTAATGAGCAGGGCAGCAAGTTACTCACTATAGAATTTATTAGCACCCTAAACTTTGATGATGATGAGGTTAATTTTAAAATGTTTAATAAACCTTTCACTCTCTCATGGAAAACTCTTAGTTTAACATTGGGATTTAATAATCATTGTGTGGTTAATATTTCTGAAACTCTCCAAAACTTTGATAAAGATGATTTTTGAGAGAGTATCACTGCAAAGAAACCTGAGAGAAAACAAAATATACTACTGAAGAAGTTCATCATCCCACACTGAGATTTATGGTTAAATGGTTAGCTTTTACATTCTTTCCTAGAGAGGAGTTAAATACTATTAAACAGGATGAGCTATATTTGTTATATATCATGATTAAAAAGAGGAAAGCGTCACCTGTAAAAATAATGTTAAATTATTGGAGAACTGTCCCTTCCTTAAGAAAGTGCAATATTTCTTTTACTTCCTGGATTACACGTTTAGCTGCAGAGCTAGGTTTATTATCAAATGCTTCACTTGTTTATATTTCTGATGCCCGCAGAATTATTGGTTATGATTTTTTCTTTCGTGCTCACATGCTCAAACGCCGAAATAATAAAATAGTTATGATTTATAAAAATTATAACAATGAGTACAAACTGCCAGACAGGGAGTTAGGAATTTATTCTGTCTAGAATTTTATTTTTCCAGCTGTTAGAGCTAATATGCGCTCCTCGGGGGCTGGCGGCGCGAGCTCCTCGGAGGCGGCCGCGAACTCCTCGGGGCCGGGCGGCGCGAGCTTCGGCGGCGCGGCATGCTCTCCTTAGGGCCGGCGGCCCGAGCTCCGGCGGGGGCGTGCGCAGGCACCTCCGGCGCGGGCGGGCGCGACTGCCGGCGGCCGTGGGCTCCTCGGGAAGCAGCGGCGCGGGCGCGGGCTCCTCCGGCGCAGGCGGCCGCGTGCTCCTTGGGAAACGGCGGCATGGGCGCGGGCGGACGTTCGCGGGCGCTCGTCGGGAAGCGGCGGCGCGGGCGCGAGATCCCCAGGGGCGGGCGCACGAGCGTGGGCTCAGTGGTTCAATTTACAGATCTGGTACTTTTAGTCCCGGTTCCTATAAAGGCCCGGGACTAAAGCTTGTTTTGGCGGGTAGGTAAAATTCTCTGGACCTTTAGTCCCAGGCTATTTTATGTTCCCGGGACTAAATGTCTTATCTGATGTGTTTACATCTTTTTAAATCCATAATATTTTATAAATTGCTAGTTCTTGTTAATTGCATAATAATTTAAATATCAGGGAGAAAATTTTATAGAAATCACACTTACATTTCATGTCACTTTATTTTACACTAGAAAATTTTCTAAAAGAAATTGTTTTCTTCTTCTTTTAATATCGAACATAAATATAACTAATAATTAGTTTTTTGTTAATGCAAAAATATATTGTTATATTAAAAACATAAAACTATTGGTTTTTGACAGGAAATTTGTTTTTGCATCAGTTTAACGTTAATCTTTTTTTGTTTTTAATCATTAAGTGTCCAAACGCGCAACAGAGAAATTAATTGACGTCCAAAGAGAGAGAAAAAATAGATAACCATAGAATTGGTATTTCAATTGATTAAAAAATAAGAAAATATGATGGAAACATGTGAAGTCTCAATTGTTACATAATAGCTCGAATACATAATATTAAACATCACTAGCATTATCAAGCGGGCACAGTTGTGAACTTCTTCTTGACGTATGTCCCTTGGTTATGATCATGTCGTAACCATGGAGTGTCCTCAGCATTTAGTAGGATGCTTGGGTCTTTGTGCACTATGAAGGGCGGGATTCGGTCCTCTCTTTCATAATCTTCTAACATGTCTGACTTGTCCTCAATTCCCACAATGTTTCTTTTCCCTGAAAGAACTATGTGGCGCTTTGGCTCATTGATTGATTTGTCATTGTTTTTCCCTCTCTTCGGTTTTGTAGACATATCTTTCACATAGAACACCTGATTCACATCAGCAGCAAGGACGAATGGTTCATCTTTGTACCCAATATTGTTGAGGTCCACTGTTATCAATCCATACTCCTTGTTGACTGTTACCCCGCCTCCGGTCATCTTCACCCATTGGCACTGGAACAAAGGAACTTTAAAATTAGGTGCATAGTCTAGTTCCCAAATCTCCTCTATGCGTCCATAATATGTTTTCCTATCTCCATTCGGATCTGTGGCATCTATGCGAACACCACTATTTTGGTTGGTGCTCCTTTTATCTTGGGCTACGGTGTAAAATGTATTTTCATTTATCTCGTACCCTTTGTACGTGAGGATGTGCCACGATGGTTGCCTAGCCAACAAATACAGTTGCTCATCAATATTTTCATCACCCTGACATTTTTTTCGCAACCAACCACCAAAAGTTTCCATGTGTTGACGCCTAATCCAAGCTTCATTCTTCCCCGGAAACTGGGATCGTAGGAACTCCTTATGTCCTCGAGATATGGATCCACCACGGAGGAGTTTTGAAGAACTGTGTAGTGTGCTTTATTGAAATAATCGTCCTCCGCACCGACATATGTTTTCTTCCCTAGTGTTCCCTTTCCACTTAGTCTCCCCTCGTGTCACGATTTAGGAACACCAATCGGATCAAGATCTGGAATAAAGTCAACACAGAACTCAATGACCTCCCCTGTCCCGTACCCCTTAGCGATGCTTCCTTCTGGCCGAGCGCGCTGGTGAACATATTTTTTCAGTACGCCCATGAACCTCTCAAAGGGGAACATGTTGTGTAAGAATAGGACCGAGAATACTAATATCCTTGACCAGGTGAACTAGGAGGTGTGTCATAATATTAAAGAACAATGGAGGGAACACCAACTCAAAGCTGACAAGACATTGAACCACATCATTCTCTAGAGTAGCTAGTTCCATTGGATTGATTGCCTTCTGAGAAATTGCATTGAGGAATGCACATAGTTTCACCGTGGCTAGACGTACATGTGGAAGTAGAATTCCTCTTAAAGCAACTGGAAGCAACTGCGTCATAAGCACGTGGCAGTCATGTGACTTTAAGTTTAGGAATTTCTTCTCTGGCACATTTATTATACCCTTTATATTGGACGAGAATCCAGATGGGACCTTGATGCTGTTTAGGCATTCAAACATGGTTTTCTTCTCTTCGTTGCTAAAAGTGTAGCTAGCAGGTCTTAAGTAATAGCGTCCATCATCTGTCTTCTCTGGATGCAAGTTGTCTCGTTCTTTCATGAGATGCAAGTCTTGTCGTGCTTCAAGTGAATCCTTGGACTTTCCATACACACCCATGAAGCCTAGTAGGTTCACACAAAGATTCTTTGTTAGGTGCATCACGTCGATTGCGTGGCGGTCCTCTAGGACTTTCCAATAGGGTAGCTCCCAAAATATTGACTTCTTCTTCCACATAGGTGCATGTCCCTTAGCGTCTTCGGAACAGGTTCGCTGCATGGTCCCTTTCCGAAGACTACTTTCACATCCTTGACCATATCAAGTACATCTTCTCCAGTTCTATTGCGAGGCTTTGTCTTTTTCTCACATGTACCTTTAAAATGCTTGCCTTAATGTGTGATTTGTAGGAAGAAATCAACGATGGCCAAGGTACACGATTTTTTGACATTTTTTTCAAATACATGCTGTCAATGTCATCAAAACAGTGTGTGCAAGCTTTATATCCCTTGTTTGTCTGTCCCAAAAGATTACTTAGAGCAGGCTAATCATTGATTGTTACGAACAACAATGCTCGCAGGTCAAAGTGTTCCTGTTTGTCCTCATCACACACACGTACACTTGGTTTGTTCCATAAAAGTAGAAGTTCCTCAACTAATGGCCTCAGATACACATCGATGTCATCGTCAGGTTGCCTTGGGCCTTGGATGAGCACCGGCATCATAAGGAACTTCCGCTTCATGCATAACCATGGAGGAAGGTTGTAGATACATAGAGTAACAGGCCAAGTGCTATGACTACTGCTCTACTCCCCAAAAGGATTCATATCATCTGTACTTAAAGCGAACCTTAAGTTTCTTACGTCATTTGCAAACTGTGGGAATTCTCTGTCTATTGCTCTCCACTGGGACCCATCAGCAGGATATCTCAACATATTGTCTACTTTACAGTCTTTCTTGTGCCATCGCAATAACTTTGCATAGTCTTTGTTTCTGAACAAACGTTTCAAGCGTGATAATATAGGAGCATACCACATAACCTTGGCAGGGATTTTCTTCCTGGGACGTTCTTTGCCCTCAACATCGCCAGGGTCATCTCGCCTGATCTTATACCGCGACGCATGACATACTGGGCATTCATCCAAATTCTCATTGTTGCCACGGTAGAGGATACAATCATTAGAACATGCATGTATCTTCTGTATTTCTAATCCTAATGGGCAGACGGCCTGTTTTGCTTCGTACGTAGTGCTGGGTAATTCACTTCCCTTCGGAAGCATCTTTTTTGGATCTTTAGTAATTGACTAGATCCCTTGTCGGATAGACCATTCGTTGTCTTCCATTGTAACAGCTCGAGTATTGTACCCAACTTTTTTTTGCCCTCCATCGGCATTCGGGTATAGCAATTTCATATGATCCTCTAGCATGCGGTCAAACTTGGCCTTCTCTTTTTCACTTTCGCATTCTCGTTTCGCATCACGAATGGCATCACCAAGAGCATCATCATCAACGAGTGTGTCTTCTACCCCTGCCGCTTCTTCTTCAACTTCCCCCATTTCTGTATTATCAAAGGCACCGTATTGAGCAATAATGTCATCGTCAGGCTCCAATTGTTCTTCTTCACCTTGTTCCATTATAACCCTGCTCTCTCCGTGTTTGGTCCAACAAATATAGTTTGGCATGAAACCCGACTTTAACAAGTGTGAGTGAAGAGTCCTTGAGCAAGAATATTCCTTCAAATTGTTACACAGGGCACATGGACAGCACATAAAACCATCCCGCTTGTTTGCCTCGGCCACTCTTAAGAAATAATGCACGCCCTCAATGAACTCTTGTGAGCACCGATCGGCATTATACATCCAATGGCGTGTCATGACCTTCATTAAATGACATATGACATAATTAAATTTGTCATTCTTTAAACAAATAAAATTCATAAATTCCCAAAATTCTATATTTCTCTAATTTTCCTAAACACGTATTAAATGAAATTTCTAATTTTCCTAAACACTTATTATATACCCAAAGTATATAAATATCTAATTTTCCTAAACACGTATTAAATGAAATTTCTAATTTTTCTAAACACTTATTATATACCCAAAGTATATAAATCTCTAATTTTCCTAAACACGTATTAAATGAAATATCTAATTTTTATAAACACTTATTATATACCCAAAGTATATAAATTTCTAATTTTTCTAAACACTTATTATATACCCAAAGTATATAAATTTCTAATTTTCTTAAACACGTATTAAATGTAATTAATAAAATATCCTAACATTCTCTATTTCTCTAATTAAACCATGAAATATGGTAGGAATACAATACTAGCAATAAAAGGTGTATACTTGTTTTAATTTAATAATTTTAGCTTCTTTAATCAAAATATACAAACTATCAAGTGATTGGTGCTTAAAATGGCGTAGAAATCATAAAATGAAAAAGGCAAATATATATACTTAAAATGACGTATGCTACTGCTAGAACATGAAAGGATGAAGCTACCATTAAAGAAGTCGATGGCGGAGTAAAGATCTTAAGATGGATCAATGGCCGAAGATGAGAGAGCAAGAACAAGTAGCAAGAACAGAGCAAGAGCTGTCTGCTCGGGCTCGGGCTGGTGGGAGAAGAAGGTGGTTTAAATAGGGGAGGGACATTTAGTCCCGGGCCATGTTACAAATCGAGACTAGAGCACAACCTTTAGTCCCGGTTCGTGTTACTAACCGGGACTAAATGTTTAGTCCCAGTTGGTAACACGAACCGGAACTTAAGGTTGAGCTTTAGTCCCGGTTTGTAACACGGCCCGAGACTAAAAGTCTCCCCTGCAAAATTCTGACACAATAGCCATTGGGCACGGGACATTTAGTCTCGGTCGGTGTTACAAATCAGGACTAAAGATCTTTTTGGTTTCGGACGCAAAATTTATCGAGACTATTGTGCATTTTGGACATCGATCAAATGCGTGTTCTGTAGTGGCGGGCTATGAGGCTGCCGCAGACGAATAGTAACACGGGCGCACTGCTGCGCAGGTGGAGCAAGATGCATTTCTTCGCCTCGTTTCGGCTGGCCTCAGCCATCAGCTCCGTGAATCTGACTGCCGGGATCGCCATTTAATTTCTTCGCCTGTGATTCGGTGCGCGTGGTGTGTGTAAGATATGTTTGTCTCTGTAGCTTGGAGTGTGGTGTGAGACCCTGCTGTCACTATATATAAGCCAGCGCGCATTCCAGTAAACGGAGAGCACCAGGTGATTAAGCTCTTGTACCCGGAAGAGCTTAATTACCGTCCCGGACTGCCGGCGTGTCCAAACGAAGATTTAACCATGCATCCAGTAATTGCTTTGTATCCCGAGGAAGTGGAATGAACGACCTTGCTGCTGACCTGTCGCCTGTACTCTACATGCCGGGTACCCGGCTAGCTTTGGAGATCCGAGAGAGCTAGCTGACCATAGACCACAAGTGTTTTGCCATGCCCAAATAAAATATCGTACCTGATTGCGCAACGCAAAAGAAGTACTAGTACCCCGGCGGTGTGGCACACGGGTACCCGGGGCCAATAATTTCTCGACTTCACTACTTCATTCGTGTCTCATTATTTTTTTAAGCTCAGGTAGTTTTGGGCTTAGTTTAAACTTGGATTGAGTTGATTGCGACACGCATCTTTTTTTTCTTCTTATGAATCATACACGACTAAAAAAGGTCTTCTTCAACACGGTCATTTTCTATTACCCGATACGGGCATTCCAACCGCCTTCGTCCATATGTCACCGGTAATGGGAGACTTAGGAAGGCGGTTCCATTGTCCACCTCGGTTAATCTTTTAATGGAGGCGGGTGTCTTACAAATGTCCACCTCGGTTAATGGATTAAAAAATAAAACAAAAACAGAACGCACCGGTGAACCCATTTCTGTGGCCGTGAACCACTCGCAGATCCGCCGCTTGAATTGCCTCCACTAGATCCGCAGCAGCCTTGCCGCTGCCTTTCCCTAACCATTGCTAGTAATGGAGGTGCTAGGGTGAAGTCGGTAACCTTTAGAACCAAACAATCCATGTAGGAGTCGAAGAAATCGATGATGGAGGCACCGGTGAAGCAAGAACAAAGCAGGAGAGGAAGAACCAGAGACTGTGCTCAGGCTAGAGGAGGAATAAGGGCCTTCAAGCATAAATATCCATGGACCTTTAGTCTTGGTTTGAGGCCTAGACCGAGACTAAAAGTCAGCTTTTAGTCCCGGTTGGTAACCCAGATCGGGACTAAAATTCCCCTACTGCAAAAGCAGATATTAGTAGATGTTGGGCGGGGACTTTAGTCATGGTTCATATCTACAACGGGGACTAACACTCCCTTTATTCACAAACACAAAAAACCCAAGACTATAGCCAAAATTCGATGCGGTTCGTATGTTGTCTACTAGTGATTACTTGCATGATCAGATGATTTCTCATGGAGAACTTCACGATTTTGGTCCATCATGGACGTGGAGAGAGACATACATAGCAACCAAGAAATACCTGAACTAGGTGCCTGATATAACGTTGTAGAATGATTTCCAAGATGATTATGCATACAAACATAAATGTGACATATATAAATCGTTCACAAAAAAGGTAATATTCATAGACTTGATTTATGTTGGTTGAACTTGTTCGTTGTACTTTAATACTCCCTTAGCTTCTAAATACTGGCCTGATGCTTATTACAAGCTAATTAGTTAGTAGTGTTATATTCTCAACGTCAGATATATTCAGAAACAAAGAGAACATATGTCAACTTAGTGTGAAAAGGAGTAGAACGAGTTGCCTCTCCGGCTTTGCCTTAGGAATCGGTTGCGTGTCAATAGAAACCAGGAACTGCCCTGGTGTGCCTTGTACAACAATTCAGGTACAACAAAGGATAGATACAGCCATAACAAACTCGCTACCTTGAGATACAAGACAGGAAACAGGCTAACAACCCATCTGAGAAGGAAATTTTTCAGGGACACGCGTTACTGGGGACCTCACTAAGACAGAGTTCCAAGGAAAGCAACGGGCATGTATTGCCATCGTCACCAAAAGAGCAGCACGTGCAGTAATCTTTTCATGGTCGGGCTTACAGTTCTAACATGTTTGTATTCCTTTGGTTGGATAACTTTGCATATATATACTGCGCGCTTTATTTCACGGTCTTTTATCTCAACAATTCAAGAAATCCTTTTAATTAATTGTCGCTTAGAGATAATTGGGAAAAAAAACTTCTAGACGATGCAGTTACTGAGAAACCACTTGCCAACACGTTGTCAGGTGGGCCTGGCCCATTTGCTGGACTTTTATGTGTGGCCGGCTTTCACTAGTTTGAAACCAGGAACAGTACTCATAATCCTGAAAAGTAGGCGTGCACGAGAATTGAACGTTCGTACTCCTAATCCTGAAAAGTATAAATAGCCGTGCACGCTAACATACAACCGCACTATTCCTACTACTGCACCGTGCACCTACGCCAGCCCCAAGAAGACAAACGTAGAGCGAGCCCAGAAGTATCATGGCGGCATCAGCACCGGCTCCGGCGGCGTGTGTCCCGCCGCCGCCGCGGCCACCATGATGAAGCTGGGGTCGCAGGGGCTGGAGGTCTCGGCGCAGGGCCTGGGCTGCATGGGCATGTCGGCGGCGTACGGCGAGCGCAAGCCCGAGGCCGACACGGTGGCGCTCCTCCACCACGCCATCGCGTCTGGGGTCACCTTCCTCGACACCGCCGACGTCTACAGCCCTCACACCAACGAGGTCCTCGTCGGCAAGGCGCCCCGCGGTGGGGCGACGGCGCAGCTGGCCACCAAGTTTGGCGGCACGCCCGACTACAGGGTCCTCTGTGACCCGGCGTATGTGCGGGCAGCGTGCGAGGGCAGCCTCCGGTGGCTCGTCATGGACTGCATCGACCTCTACTACCAGCACCGCGTCGACACCACGGTGCCCATTGAGGTCACAGTTGGTGAGCTCAAGAAGCTGGTCGAGGAAGGCAAGATCAAATACATCGGGCTGTCGGAAGCGTCGGCGTCAACGATCAGAAGAGCGCACGCGGTTCATCCGATCACCGCCGTACAGCTGGAGTGGTCTCTCTGGTCAAGAGATGCTGAACAAGATGTAATCCCAACATGCAGGTACATACATATATCTCGTATATACACATTAACTGTTTGATACCTCTGGAATGGACATAACGAAAGACTATCTTTGTTTGGGATGATGGATCAGAAGGTACTAATGCATGCAGCTCTTGTTCTGGCAAATTTTCTGCAGAGAGCTTGGAATAGGGATTGTAGCATATAGTCCGCTAGGCAGAGGGTTCTTCTCCAGCGGAGCTAAACTTGTCACTGACCTGCTGGTGGATGACGATTTCCGCAAGGTGATCTATCTATCTGTCTGTCTGTCTCTGTCAGATTCTACCAAGGTTTGTCAATGTTGTGTGTTGCCCTTCACTTCTTTCAGATTCTACCAAGGTTTCAGCCAGAGAACATGGAGAAGAACGCGGTGATATTTGAGCGCGTGAGTCAGATGGCTGCGAGGAAAGGATGCACATCATCGCAGCTCGCGCTAGCTTGGGTTCACCAACAAGGAAGCGATGTTTGCCCCATACCTGGAACTACAAAGATCTCCAACCTCAACCAGAACCTGGGAGCGCTATCGGTGAAGCTCACGCCCGATGAGATGACCGAACTCGAGTCCTATGCTGCCATGGACGGTGGTGCCCAAGGCGACCGCTACCCCAGCAGTGCCTACACCTGGAGAGATTCAGAGACACCTCCAGTGTCGTCTTGGCTAACAGGCAACCTAGTTGGTAGGACGTACTTAGTACTACTCGTTTGTGTACGGTGTTTTGTTCAGACCAGCGACGAGCGCGGCTGGAAGGGGGGGAAGAAGAAGAAGAAGAAGAAGAGAAGAAGAAGAAGAAGAAGAAGAAGAAGCGAAGAAGAAGAAGAAGAAGAGAAGAAGAAGAAGAAGAAGAAAGAAGCAGGAAGAAGAAGAAAGACGAAGAAGAAGAAGAGATAGAATAAGAAAAGAAAGAAGAAGAAGAAGAAGAAGAAGAAGAAGAAGAAGAAGAAGAAGAAGAAGAAGAAGAAGAAGAAGAAGAAGAGAAGAAGAAGAAGAAGAAGAA
Organism: Eremochloa ophiuroides; assembly: GCA_038502445.1. NCBI lineage: Eukaryota > Viridiplantae > Streptophyta > Magnoliopsida > Poales > Poaceae > Eremochloa > Eremochloa ophiuroides. The sequence goes on along the minus strand of JAHLJS010000003.1, from coordinate 62,586,414 downwards.
GAAGAAGAAGAAGAAGAAGAAGAAGAAGAAGAAGAAGAAGAAGAAGAAGAAGAAGAAGAAGAAGAAGAAGAGAAGAAGAAGAAGAAGAAGAAGAAGAAGAAGAAGAAGAAGAAGAAGAAGAAGAGAAGAAGAAGAAGAGAAGAAGAAGAAGAAGAAGAGAAGAAGAAGAAGAAGAAGAAGAAGAAGAAGAAGAGAAGAAGAGAAGAAGAAGAAGAAGAAGAAGAAGAAGAAGAAGAAGAAGAAGAAGAAGAAGAAGAAGAAGAGAAGAAGAGAAGAAGAAGAAGAAGAAGAAGAAGAAGAAGAAGAAGAAGAAGAAGAAGAAGAAGAAGAAGAAGAAGAAGAAGAAGAAGAAGAAGAAGAAGAAGAAGAAGAGAAGAAGAGAAGAAGAAGAAGAAGAAGAAGAAGAAGAAGAAGAAGAAGAAGAAGAAGAAGAAGAAGAAGAAGAAGAAGAGAAGAAGAAGAAGAAGAAGAAGAAGAAGAAGAAGAAGAAGAAGAAGAAGAGAAGAAGAGAAGAAGAAGAAGAAGAAGAAGAAGAAGAAGAAGAAGAAGAAGAAGAAGAAGAAGAAGAAGAAGAAGAAGAAGAAGAAGAAAGAAGAAGAAGAAGAAGAAGAAGAAGAAGAAGAAGAAGAGAAGAAGAAGAAGAAGAAGAAGAAGAAGAAGAAAGAAGAGAAGAAGAAGAAGAAGAAGAAGAAGAAGAAGAAGAAGAAGAAGAAGAAGAAGAAGAAGAAGAGAATAAGAAGAATAAGAAGAAGAAGAAGAAAAGAAGAAGAAGAAGAAGAAGAAGAAGAAGAAGAAGAATAAGAAGAAATAATAAAAGAAGAAGAAGAGAAGAAGAAGAAGAAGAAGAAGAAGAGAATAAGATAGAAGAATAATAAGAAGAATAAGATAAGAAGAATAAGAAGAAGAAGAAGAAGAATAATAATAATAATGAATAATAATAATAATAATAATACTAAGAATAATAATAATAATAATAATAATTAATAGATATAATTAATACGTAATAATAATCAATAAATAATATAATAATAATAATAATAATAATAATAAATAATACTAATAATAATAATTAATAATAATAATAATAATTAATAATAATAATAATAATGAAGGCATCGAATCGTTTGTTGCTCCCTTGGTAGACCACATTGTGAAAGCTATTCATATTATATCGACCAATCTATGGTTTTTTTCTATTCTTAACATGGCCATTAGAACCTTTTAAGAGAGATGCTAATGTAGTAGTACTGTTGTGATAGATCATGACCGAATAAGAGGGGTTTAATTAGCTAGACTTATAGATAAGCAAACGGGCCATGTGGCATGGGCCCGTGCCAGGCATAGCCTAACAGAGCACGACACGGGATGGCTCATGGGCTAGCCGTGCTGTGAGACTTAGTCCACCGTGCCTCTTTAATGGCTCAGGCACGGCCCTTTGGGCCATTTTTCAGGTCATGCCAGCCCGAAAAGCACAGGCCCAACAACGGACCGGGCCAGCCCGAGGCCCATTGGCTACCAAGAGAGAGAGAGAGACAGAGAGAGAGACAGACAGACAAGTGGGAACACTAGTGAACTTCTTGACATATGTGTAACGTCCCATAGTCCAAATGGCTCATGGGCCACAACGGGCCAAATTCCAAATTGGGTCAGATGTCACAGTATGTCCCCTGGTTATGATTGCGTCGTAGCCATAGAGTGTCCTCATTATTTAGACGAATGCTTGGGTCAATGCTCACTGCGAAGGGTGCAATTTCACCATAACTATCATAATCTTCAGACACGTCTGACTTTAACTCGATTCCGATGATGTTTTTCCCATAAAGAATTATGTAGCACTTTGACTCCTTGTCATTGTTTTCCAATTATTCTTCGGTTTGGTAGACATGTCCTTCATATAGAAAACCTAAGACACATCCTTAGCTAAGATGAATGGTTCGTCCCTGTACCCAAGAATGTTAAGGTCCACTGTTGTCATTTCGTACACCTGGTCCACTGTTACCCCACCTCCAGTCAGCTTCACCCATTGGCACCGAAATAATGGGACCTTAAAAGAAAGGTCCATAATCAAGTTCCTATATCTCCTCTATACAGCCATAATATGTTTTTGATCCCTATTCGGTTCGGTAGTATCTATACGGACACCATTATTTTGGTTTGTACTCCCTTATCTTGGACAATGGTGTAAAATATATTCCCATTTATTTCGTATCCTTTGAATTTCAAGATTTGCCAAGATGGTTCTCTAGACAACAAGAACAATTGTTCATCAATGGCCTTGTTACCCATGGGATGTTTACGCAACCAACCACCGAAAGTTTCCATGTGCCGACGTGTAAGCCATGTCTTATGGCTTTTTTGCGAATTTAGTTTGTACAATGTTTTTGTGTTCCTCGATATACAATGCCACCAATGAGGAGGTTTTACAGAACTGTGTTGCGTACTTTACGAAAAGAGCCATCGTCCAAATAAACTATTGCTTTCTTTCTTAGTGTTCCCTTTTCACTTAGTCTCCTCTTATGCCGCAATTTAGGAACACCATCGGGTTAAGGTCAGCAATATAGTCAACACAAAACTTTCCATAGCCCTTGGAGATGCTTCCTTCTGGTTGAGCACAGTTGTGCCTAAACGGACGGATATTTCACACAACTCGCACGGGGGAGAGGCAGCGACGTTTCGCACGCACGCGGGCAGGTGACAGGACCATACAATTGTCGCACCAAATGTTTTTTCACACTTTAGTTTTATTAGTAGTAGATTTGTTATAGTACCAAAGTCTAAAGGGTGCATCTGATGACTGTTTAATCAGTCATCGGTGGTCATTGGAAGAGCAACCATTTTTCAGTAATGGTGTTCCGATGCTCCACTCCAGTAGTCCAATCCTTTCGGCGTCAATAATAGAACACCAGGATGCATGATGCATCTTCCGACCTGTCGATTTCCATATTAGAATTGAACCAGACCAGAACTAGGTAAATGGATAGATTTTGGGGAAGAACAGCAAGAACTCAGGGGGGTGAAATCGAAGAGCAGTCAGGACAGCTTCAGGTTCAAGAACAGTTTCGGATGTCATCAATTCATCATTCACCCTTTAGTTCAGCGATTTTATACCCATCGCATACAAGGCCGAAGCCCAATCAAACCGGCACGCAGGCGTAACGCCTAATAGCAGCCACTCGTCCCTTTTTTCTGTTGTCGGACATGGTTCAGTCCTCTTCCACCCTCGGGCACACGACATGACCTTCCACGGCTTCGGGAAGAAATGGGAAGGGGTAGGAATTTGATACTTTTAGCCCACGGGAAATTAGTAACGCCGTAGGGGCCTTATGTGTGTGGGCTCTGCCGTTCCGTTCGCAGCGCCAGAGACCAAACGCTTCCCTAAAACCTCAACTCATGTGTTTAACCAAACGAAAAAATACAACTATGGCCTTAGTTGGCAAAAAGTGACCCAAAAAGTCACTATAGCGGCCGGAGAATCTTCTCCAATAAGTGTCCAATCATGGCCCAAGTAGACTCAAAAAATTTGTCTCAAAAAAGCTATGTAAAAAGTACAAACATGCAATAACTGCTACTTCATTTAATGCTTTATGCATACGTAAAGGATAATCGATATGACAAGGAATCTGAAAATTTTTTACCAACTAAACAGGCCTAATGTTTTCTCAATCCTATAGTAGTAAAGTTTAAGAGAAAGGAAAATGAGATCTGATGAAGATGCATAGTTATTGCACTTCTGTACAAGAGAATTTAGCTTCACTTAAGCTCTGTTTGGAAACTTTGTAACAGCATATGACCTCTGAAAAAGGAAGAAGCATGATAGTCAAGTGGGCTGCCATCTGCAGCCAACTGTCGTACTGGTGGATGCCGGGACCACATTCAACGAAATGAAAACAGCAACCGCAGCAAAAACAATCAGAGCCCGAAATCAATCATGGAAAGAAGATCAACCATGACATGAGCTGCTTTGTGCTCGAGGGAGTTGAATGGACCTTGCTGGTACCCGGCTTTACTCCTATGTCGCTAATAACTGACCATGAAATACAAGTATTTCCAGAGCCCGAAATCCCCAAATACCACGCACGCGCGGGCGAGAGCTCACTGTGGTCCGCTGGTGGGCCAGCCGGTCAGGGGAAAAGGAAAAAAAGGATAGTAATGTGTTGCTGACTCGTACACCGACTGTCATATAGGAGCGCGCACGCCACCGCCCGGGTACCCGGCTTCGGGAGTCCGGGCGTCCGAGAGGTACGGTGACAATATTATATAATATTACCCAAATATGATTAGAACCAGGACGGCGCGGGTACCCGAGGGCCCACCATGGCAAATGAGTGGGTGTATAGATTACTTATTTTGTAAAAAAAAATTATTATAGCAACATGCTAATTTTTATAATAAGTATCCAATCATGAGTTCATGACCTAAGTAGACTCAAATGATTTATCTCGCAACATTTTGCGAAACTGTCAAATTAATTTTAGTTTTCATTAATATTTAATAATGCTCCATGCATATGTCCAAATATTGATGTGATGGAACTTTTAGTATTTGTTGGTGAATCTAAACAGGGCCTGAGCCACGACAGACGGGTCTAGTCAAAGCCAAGTATTATATAGAAGTGTTAATTATGTGGCCAGAGAAGACACGATTAACTAAATCTTGAGTTCTTTGGCTAGTCTCAATGAGGTTCTATGTGACACCGTATTAATGAAGAGAGATGATAAGAGTTTTATGAGAATAAAAATAGTTTTATATGGATAAAACTCTTTTGCACTATTTTCAAATATGGATACGTTGAAAACTGTGAAATAAAATCTCCATTAAGACTAGTCTTACGATGACATGCATTCGTAGTCGGTCAATCACGAGTAACATTGAAATGGTGAGAATGCGCCATAATTAAAGACATGATATGGTACTGTTTCAATATTGATTGAGGAGGGATGAATCTTCAAAAAAAAGAAAATTTGACTTTCCATCGCGGCCACGGGAGCTACCATATAGTATACACATAGTAAAAAAAACTTAGTCCTCATATATAAATACACAATATATAAATACATAATAAAAACCGGGAAATGTATAGAAGATGCAACTGAGGAACCAAGCTAAGCAAGCTGCCAGACTGCCACGCTACCAGTAACGGCCGGGGCCACTCTACCAGAGGAAGCTAAGATGAAAACATACAGACATAAACGTGCACACGCACAAGCAGGGCTGAATTTGATCAGTGTAATGATCTAATGGAACACATACAGACATAAACAAGCAGAGAGCTCAGTACAGGACACAACCGGTCGCCCGTAGACGCTGACTTTTACTTTAGGAACGCCACAGAGCCTCCAAGAGCAGCCTCAACCACGAGACCAAAGATGGAAAACCCCAGCATCGTCCTGCCGACGAAGGTGCGCCAGTCGTCGTCGTCGTCAAGGACGCGTGGCACCACCTAGTAACCCAAGGAAGCCTCGGCCAGCCCAAAGGTCACTACGGCCGTAAGAGTCCCGTATATAGTACAGGAAGGCCGCAGGCGCGTCGCCGTGCAAGCGAAGCAGGATGCCTCCGGGAGCCATGAAAATGATGAGTGCGAGGCCTGCTGAGCCTAGGGTGACGCCGCATAACATCATCGCCACGTTGTGCCTGGCCTCATACATGAGCTCCATCAGCCTTGCAGGCGGGAAGGCCATTTTAATCACTGTGAGTGATGATCAGTGCTAGCTTGTGGTGCGTGAGAGATGATGTTTAGCTTCTGTGTAGCTTGCATTAATTGGAGAGCAATAAAAGACCGTACCTGTGCCGTTATATAGAGGCTCGATCGAGTCCCTTCCGCATCACAGTGGGTACGGTGTGTGACCGGCCGGCCGGGTACCCGAGAGCCTACTATACCGTGTGTGCCCAGCAGGAGACAAATTAAATGTATGGTAACCAGATTAACTTGCTGATGACCTGTACACACACGCCGCCGGCCGGGTACCCGTCTTAGGCTGTGGATGTCCGAGAGCTAGCTGACCATGCAATACAGTGCCAAATTAAAACCCCGAAATAAAAGTACTGCTGGGAAATGGCCGAGGCAAGTTTTTGCTGGCACATGAAGTATGTATGGTTTACGAATTGTGTCTGTGTTCTACGTATAGTTTGCGGCTACGTACATTCTGATCGTACAATAAACACACAAAAAGGCTTCCGCCATCTAACAATAACTTTGCTACGACAAGTTCTTGCGAAATCCCGTGTTGTTGAGTGTTTGTGGGCCAGGCAGCAGGATTCCATCCGTCCATCTTCTCCAATAGTACATTTATTCTTTTCTATACTGTAGAAATGAATAAAGTCTTTATTATTACACAAATGGGCATGTACTGCCACGACTTTGGTCTTTGGATGAGCCCCCAGGCCCCAGCCCCCTTTGGACGAACGAGGGTGAAACGCACGAAAAGTGAAGAATTCTACTTCCTAAGGAAACTTTTATGATCTGCCCTTTGTTTCGTAGGAGAAAGGAAGGAAAGATTTCACGGGATTGCAATCCTATACCCTATCTTGGAAAGTTTTCTGGCGCGAAAAACAATCACTTGTGGGCATCGTTGCATCTGTTCGCGTCATTTCTAGAGGAATTACATATATATACACGCGCGCGCGCGTGTCACGAGAGGCCATGGGCCAAAACAGCAAGAGCAAAGGCGCCCGAGCTTCTACCAAAGAACTTTTTTATTTTTTATTTTTGTTTTTCATTCAGTTCAGGTTGTTCATACCCATCGCATACAAGGCCGAAGCACAATCAGACTGGGCGTAACGCCAAACAGCAGGCCACCAGATACTTGGCCCATCAGCCACTCGTTCCTTTTTCCTGTTGTCGGACATGGTTCAGTCCTCTTCCACCCTCGGGCACACGACACGACCTTCCACGGCTTTGGGAAGAAATGGGAAGGTGTAGGAATTCCATAGGAATTTGACGTGATTCACTAAAGGCCTGCTCCAAGCACGGTGGCCATAGCAGACCAGTGGCGCTGGCAGCATCTGCCCCGCCCGCCCTACTGCGTCGCAACAGAAACTGTTCATTCAAAAAGGAAACAAAAAAAAAGTGCAGAAACCGCTTTAAGCCCCTCGCCACTCGGGATTCCATTTCCCCGACGACTCGACGAGTGCCCACGTGCTCACCACCGGTGCGTCGGGGCTGCCATGGAGACGTGCTCACCACGGAGGCGTGCGGGGGCTAGTCGTAGGCGATGGACGGAGACGTTGCGGCGGGAGGAGACGCATCCGGCTAGATTAGTTTAGTTAGGAAAATAGGTGAGTTGTTTGCGTCCACTGTTAGAGCATATAATTTTGGTTAGGCAAAATATCGTGGACAGCCCATTTTAGGTATGGGTCACACTTTGACTTCTGCGTTGAAGAAAAAACAGTCTTTTGCCCCTGCAAAATTGGTATGCCGTAGGGGCCTTATGTGTGTAGCCTCTGCCGTTCCGTTCGCAGCGCCAGAGACCGAACGCTTCCCTAAAACCTCAACTCATGTGTTTACCCAAACGAAAAAAAACTACAACTAATGTTTTCTCAATCCTATAGTAGTAAAGTTTAAGAGAAAGGAAAATGAGATCTGATGAAGATGCACAGTTATTGCACTTCTATACAAGAGAGTTTAGCTTCACTTAAGCTTTGTTTGGAAACTTTGTAACGGCATGACCTCTGAAAAAGGAAGAAGCATCACTTGATAATCAAGTGGGCTGCCATCTGCAGCCAACTCGTACTGGTGGATGCTGGGCCCACATTCAACGAAATGAAAAACAGCAATCGCAGTAAAAACAATCAGAAAAGCTCTGTCAATTGAACAAGATACAAAGGAAGGTTTCACAGTAAGCCCCATTCGATATATATGCTTAATAGAATGTATACTGTACAAGTACAACCACAGCGAAATTTGCTGAGAGCTTTCGAATGCTAGTACTAAAACGAGTGAATGCAACTGAGCAGGACTGCGGGCACTACTCTGCAAGCAAGGAACTGACTTCTAAGTTATAACCCTGCTCTTCCCAAGCAGTGACTAATGAAACTGGCCTTCCCTGTCCAAAGTAGTACTTTGTTGGCCAAAATTGTCCACATCAAATATCAAAAAAGTTAGCTGCTAATATCCATATAAATGGAGTTATTTTGGAGTAATTACTTTTGAGTTTCTAGCTGATTAACATACTGCATCTGCATACCATAATTGATGAACTAAATCAACTGTACCTCTCAGTCTGTCAGACTGACAGAATACACCTAGAACCAGTTTTACCTGCTGAAGGCTGCCTGTCGCACACCATGGTCAGATTCCAATTTCAGTAGTCACACCCAGGCGACATCAACAGCATGCAGGGGGAGCCAAGAACAACTCACAAGCAGAGTGTGGAACAACCAGAATGGAAGAGACAAACATAGGCATAACACTCAAAAAGCACTGAATGTTGCCTGGTCCAAAAGGCAAATGGATAAAAGACAGCTAGGTCCATGAGTCGAAGGCAAATGGATAAAAGAAGGCGCTTCAAAGGGATGGTCGTTTACACGCTTTGAAACATTTGGAAAGAGAGAAATAGGAGAATTTTTAACAATGTCCATGAGTCGGCTGTGCAGGTGGCCTCAAGGGTAAAAGAAGATATCGAGCAAAGGAAAAGGGCGCTAGCTTGGGGGTTTCAAACTCCGTGGGAATTGTGTTGTAATCGTCGGGGGGATTTTCTTTTGAACCCAACCTCCTTTTTCCCTCCCTGTACATAAATGTTTCTTTCTACCTTAATTGAAGGGTAGAGCTCCTGCCATCTCGTTAAAAAAAATAAAAAAAAATAAAAGACAGCTAGGTTGTACAAATTCTCATCCGGATCTCTTTATTGAACTATTATTTCGAGACAAGAATATGCTATGTGTAGGTATGTACAGAAGAATATCACTGTGCAGCCAAAGACAACTGTCAGGGAGCTTCAGATCTATCTATCACAAGCTCATGCAATGCATATTTGCATTACACTGCATCCTACCACGCATTACCTGCTACACTGTTTCACAACCAGGCAGTGACTTAAGATCCTAGCCGTCCCTATCCAGAAATATTTGTTGATCAAGAGAAGAAAGTACCTGTATCAAGATCTCAACTATCTACAGCAGATGGAATTCTTGGTTCCAAACTACTAATGAACCTATCGGTAACTGAATAGGTATCTGCGTTTTGGATAACTTGTGCAAACAGCTTTGGCCACAGGACCACACAGCCTGTTGAAGGCTGCTCAGCACACATTATGGCTCAGAATCATATTTTCTACCATGTGAATGTGGTCTCCGACGATAAAAAATGGGAGAGTCCAATTCAAGCTTCTCCATTTGCTCCTCCATCACAGCAGAATCAGAACAATCAACAACGTCTTGGTGAAGATTGCACTTCCGAACATAGTGTAACCTCATGTGCCCTCCTAAAGAACGCCCTGAGCCTAGTAACTTTCCACATACCTTGCACTGGTGTCTCTTGATGTTCACTGCAGCTAAAATGTCACTTGATTTCAACTCCACTGAAATTGCAGCCCCTGGCTTCATGAACTCAACATCTGCATTAACCCCATTATCAAAAGCATCCAAAAGAACCTCCTTTGGAACATCATCAACCAAACTCAACTTGTTCTTCTTCTCAAAGTGTAAGTGTAACGTCATGTGGCCTCCCAATGCCTGCCCTGACCTCAATAACTTTCCACACACTTTGCACTGGTGCCCCTTGATGTTCATTGCAGCAGAAAGGTCACTGGACTTCAACTCCTCAACTGAAATGTCAGCCTCTGGCTTCATGAACTCAGCATCTACATCCATCTCATGATCAAACGCATTCAGTAGCACTTCCTTCTTGGGAGCATCAGCAGCCAAATTCAAACTGTTTTCCTTATTACAGCGTATCCTCATGTGGCATCCCAATGCGTACCCTGACCTTAGTACCTTTCCGCAGGCCTTGCACTGGAACCTCTTGATGTTCGTTGCAGCTGAAAGGTCACTGGATCTCAACTCAACTGAAATCTCAGCCCCTGGCTTCATGAACTTAGCATCTACATCCATCTCATAATCAAACACATTCTGCAGCACTTCCTTCTTGGGAGCATCAGCAGCCAAATACAAACCATTTTCCTTCTTACAGTGTTCATAGAAACCCTCATAAGCTAGATCCTTGTCAGATTTCAGTCTCGCACTTTTTGTGAACTCATCAGATTGAACCAGCTGCTCAAAAGCATCCAGATTTACCTCCTTCAAAACCATGGGTGTTGAAATGCTGTCATCATTATCTCCACCACACAAATCCTTGTAAACAGAAGTAGTGTCAGAATGGTCTGCAAGCATCAAGAGAGCAGCTGCAGCATTCATCTCTGGATTGAGGACTGACATCCCCCTCTTTGATCGCTTACGCTTCACTGGAGAAAATAGCATCACATTGTGCCCGTGATCACCATTACCATTGGCCCAAGCTTCCATCAACCCAGCTGGTTCAGTTTCTTCATCCGGCTTGGCCATCACCTTCTTCTCACTGTGCATCCCTATGTTCTCCCTTGGAGATTTGCAGGAAGACAACACCTTTGAGCAGTTTAGGCATTGAGATTCCAAAGGTGATAATGAAGGCTTCTCATCACTGGGACCCAGCAGCAACACAGGCAGATTGAAAACAATGGCAGGAGGGCTAGGTGTGCTCTTCGGCTGCTTGCCAACATGCCGGTGGCACGACATGTGGCCTCCAAGAGCCCTCCCTGAAGGGAAGTTCTTGTTGCATACTTTACACCTGTGCTCATGAGGCCTTCTGGATGGCATATCTGAATCAATGCATAGCAGAAATAAGTAAGAAACGGAACATTAAGATAATAACATAAGCATACTCTGTTTAGGGGCAATCTCGATCTCAATCCGGTGGCCTGGAACTTGGAGGTCAACTTAGACGCCGAGGACTTTTAGGCCTCTGGCTCAGCTGAGTTTGTCGCAAATTTCTACTTTGTAATCACAATCACGTGTGTTTAATTGGTTGCTGGTGTCGGTAATCAGTGGATTACTATGGCCAGCTTAGGTTGTAACAAACTCTACTTCTTCTTAATGAAAAACGTGCCGTGCACGATTTCGAAAAAAAAAATAACATAAGCATACTAGTCACTAGTGCTGGCTTCTTTGAAGCATTTGCAAACACAGGTAGCATTTGATCAGATAGTATAGTAAATAGAACGACAAGATATCACTTGACATAGAGCTACTGGATGAATCATCCAATTTAAAGATGAACCTGAACATTTTTCCTAATGATTGCTTCTTTGGATCATTTTTGCAAGTACAAAGTTAGAATGATCAAGGAGGACAAAAACTTCCATAATTAATTACTTGCATGCACTAGCTAGAATTGATCAACGAGGACAAAAACTTCCATAAGTAACTACTTGCAACAATATGTGAAATGGCCATGGGCATGTGAGATCAGAATTTATGGCAACGTATCAGAGACTAAGAACACAGCGAGATGCTAGTAGCTAGATAAAGCAATCATGTAACACACTTTTTGACCGAAAAAATCATGTAACACACTTGCCAACAGTTTCTGAATTATCTATGCAAGTTCATAGATGGATCGAAGATATCAGGGATCAAGAAGGCAAGGACATAATTTGATGCTATGGAATCAGTTAATTGCCTGTTGCTGCTTTTAAGCATTTCCACAAACACAGTCATTTGATCATATATTAAGAGAAAGGAAATGCCTTGATTTCATAATTGCACTGAACTGCAAACTGAGAATCAGATTTGTACCTGGAGTACAAGGTTCATCGGTATCCATGAGAAGAGAAAGCCAAATGAATGTGCACAATCAGGATGCGCAGTGCAGCCAGGGCTTGACACTGAAACATGACAAGAAAAAGATAAATGCCTAAGCATAACAAATAATACCGAGAAGACTCATCAGTCATCACCACCACCACAGAGATACCACTAAATCAAATTCTGCATGAAATCCCTGAATTTTTATCAATGTCAACCCCTACCAAGAACCACAAAAAACAAATCACCAATTTACACAGAGCCACATGATGAATCATTTACAATGTAGTACTCACTTGAGAAAGACAGTGAGTATGCAACTACAGTTTACGACAACTTGTGAAGTGTTTCACGAAGATTGCGTACCAGAATTCATTGCAAGACACAGCAAGGATTCATCAGAGAGTAAAACCATAGTGCGATGCCAATCGCTAGACGTGAAGCAACCGGAAACTAGCCATAGACTTCGTCTGCGGACTGCAGTTTTGTGAATTGAGGGCAGGTCGTGTCTGTACTCTGTACCTGGAATCTTTCGAGCCCTTTGTTTGTGTCCCCCAATAGGCAATAGCAGAGATTGCCAAACAGGCGAGATGCGCCGCGTCGCGGTTGCGCGGAGGTTGCGCAGCGAATGCCGATGGCGTGATCGCTGAAACAAGGTCGCAAGAAACGGGATCAGCAGTTGAATCAGAACGGAGTCCACGGGACGCTCACCTCACCACCAAAATTCCCAACCCACAAAGACAATTCGATCGGATTCCGCACGAACCAGAGAAATTTCCCACCCAGCAACGCCTCGTGGAATCCCGGGAACGGCAGCGCAGAATCGCCGCAGAGTTGCGCGGAGAAGAAGAACGCACCTCGAAGCCCCCGCACAATGTAGCTCCGCGACGAAATCCTGCGGTTCCTTGAGCTCCGCGACAGGCCCCTCCCTGCGCGCCGCCCCGCCCCGCAACGCCCGCCTCACCCTCGCCGCCGCCGCTGCTACTTCTTGAGGGCGGCGTGTGCTGTATCTGTATGTCGGGGCTGGCTGCAGCTGCGCGTGTGCCTGCGTGGGGCCTAGTTATAGTAGTAGGCGGCAGGCTAGGAATGCAGACTGCAATCATCACCAGGTTCATGCGTTCGGGCGGGGAATGGAGCGGGAAGCCAGCAAGGGAGGGAAGGGTGGCCGCCTCGCTGCCTCTTGCTGCGGCGGTGCGGGACTGCGGGGGTTTACGAGGGAGGGCAGACTGCAGAGCGAGCAGCGGGAATGCCAAGCAAGCACCGAGCGCCGTGGTCGGTGGTTTGTGGGAGCCTCCTGCGGCTGCGATAAGGCCACGTGTCCCCACCCAATGGCTACCACTACCAGGACTGATTTTGAGTTGCAGAGGAGCAGAGTGCCTCTATCCCTGGGCACTTGAAGAGGAAGAAGAAGAAATGATATAGATGGGGAAATATGGAAATGGATATCTGAATTATCCGTATTTGTTATTCGTTTGAATTGTATATATGATATCCGTATCTTTATCCGTAAGTGGATACATCTGTATTCGTATTTTAGTGTTTTTCTCTGTCCAATTCTAAATCCTTATTTAAAAGTTTTTATCTCCATAATAAGTGAACAATTATTTAATTTTATTATTACTAATAAAGCATGTAACATATGTAATAGTATATATAAAAATAAATTTAGTATTAACCGTAAATTATTAATGATACATAAAGATTAATTAATTTTAGCACTTTCATAATTTAGGTTAATCTAATATAATTGTTATATTAAATTATTTTAATTCTTTATTTTATTTATTTATTGATATAAATTATTTTATAGAAATTTAAATGTCATAATAAATATTTATATAAATATAATATTGATTTATTGGTATATTTTAATTATTAAATATATATTGATAACTATATTATTTTTTGTGTTGTCCTTGTCTATGTTATATACACAAATGATTTATATCTACTTGTGTGATAATTACATAATTTCAATACTAATTATAAAGTAAATGGCTATTTGTTTTCTACCATTTTTATTGGAGTTTATTCACTTCATCTATTATTTTATTCAATATTATCCATTATAATTTAGTTTACTTCGCTCTTAGAGATTATTAGAAGTGTACTTTTATTTAGTTCACTTTGATTAACGATGTACTTAATAATAAAATTTTGTTCATGTATGTTAAATTTCATAATGTACATTTTGAGTTGGATCGAGTAAATATCCGATTTCGGATCCGCATTCGAACCATCCGTTTTGTATTCATATTTGTAAATTTTTGAATCCGTATCGTATTCGAATTAAAATATGGTAAAAGGTGACATCTGGATTCGATTCTATGCGTATCCGATCCGTTTCCATCCTTACACATGGAGAAAGCATATGACCGCGTGTTGAGTGGGATTATCTGAGACAGATCATGTTGAGGCTTGGCTTTCATCCCGAGTTTGTTAACCAAATCATGAGAGCTGTGTAAAGTCAGTCTCATTCTCTATTAATGTTAATGGAACCTTTAGGCCATCAAGAGGCACTAAGCAAGGTGACACTATCTTGCCCTATCTCTTTCTCTTATGTTCTGAAGGTTTGTCTTGCCTCTTGAAATTTGTTGGGCGTCCAATGCATTTGTCGAGGGGTATTGGAGTTGGAGTTGGAGTACACTCCACTTAGATTTTGCATCTTCTTTCTATGGATGACTGCATCGTATTCTCTAAAACATCGCAAGGAGGGACGGACAGATTGAGGGAGATTCTGAAAAGATATTATCAAGGTTCAGGACAGTTAGTGAACCATAAAAAATTAGCCATATTCTATAGTAAAAATTGCTCTGTAGAGATGAAACAAGTGGTTAGCCAAGGGCTCTATATCCTGAAAGAAGCCTTGGCGGAACCATACCTAGCCTTGGCTATGGAAGTGGGTATAAGTATCAATAATTTAGTTTAGTACCTATCGGCTCAAGTGAAAGGGATAATGGATCGAGAGCAGTGCGGCCGCGAGGCTAGCTATGCGAGAAGAGAGGTCTTGATCAATTCTGTTGCTTAGGCGGTTACAACGTATTATATGAGTTATTTCCTCTTACCGATCAATATTTGTATGGAGATGAGGTCGGCAGTAGCATACTACTGGTGGGACAGCTCAACGGACAATCTTCATTTGCACGGGATGAGTTGGGATCGTCTTACCCAACCTAAATGCAAAGGAGGTACGGGGTTTCGGGATCTCAGGTATTTCAACCTTGCAATGTTTTGGAAACAAGGTTGGCGTCTCATTGGTAGATCAGACTCCCTATTTGTAAGGGTCCTAAAAGGGATAATTACTTCATGAGAGCTACTAGGAAGAAACATGAAGTGCCACCTGCCGGGCCATCCTAGCAAGACGTGAAGCCCTACTACATGGATTGATTCGGCGAGTGGTAAATGATGAAACCACTGACATCTGGGGTGACAGGTGGATTTCAAATCATTTTGAAGCATGTCCGATCACACCGAGAGAAGGGTGCACTAAAACCTTGTATATGAACTTTTGCATGACGACAGATCATGGAATGAGGAAGTAATATAGGACCATCTTCTGTCGATTGATGATGTAGCCATCCTGCGATAGCCATTGGGAAGAGGCTAGTCTAATTTCTAGGCCTAGGAGCTAAAGTAGACTGGGATATACACAGTTCAGTCAGCATATAATCTCCCGATTAAAAGAAAGTTTTAAGATGTGCTTTCCCATTTGGAAAAAAAGATTTGGAAGGTAGATGTTCCACCCAAAGTACGAGTTTTTTGGTGGCGAGTTCTGCATGAATTTTTGCCAACAATGACAAATTTTATGCAGAAGGCATGTGGAGCCGCTGCAGTTTTGTGAAATGTGTGGTGATCCTGAAGAATCAATCAAACATGTTTTAATAGATTGTATGGTGGCCAAATTGTTTTGAGCTCAAACCAAGTCTGGGGTGAACATTCCACATCTGAATGAGGTGACTTGGACAGCTGAACTGATGTCCGAATTATGCCCCCATGGTGACCAAGTTGTCATCATGTGCAGCATGTGGGCATTATGGATGATGCCTAATAAGCGACGCCATGGAGAATTATCGATGACAATTCAACAAGTGGGGATACGAGCTAAAGACATGGCTCATGAATCATGATATGTGGCAGTTAGGGCATAGGCTTGGCAAGGAGTCAGCTGGGCGAGACATCCAGAGATGGAAGACACTTCTGAAATCTTAACCGTGACGGTCAGCCCAGCAAACCGCCTCGGTTAAGACGGGCCGGCCGAAGGCTGGGCTAGCCGCCCCCAACCGCCACGGTTAATGCCTTTTCCGAGGCGTTATCGTAACAAAACCGCCACGGTTAATAGGCATTAACTGTGGCGGTTAACTTATGATAACCGCCTCGGTAAAGGCATTAACCGAGGCGGTTGTCGTAACGCAACCGCCACGTTTAATAACTGATTAACCGCGGTGGTTATGTTAGGATAACCGCCTCCAGTAACTCTGGGCCTATAAAACAGCCACCCTCCGCTTCTTCCTCCCCGTGACCTCTCCTCCATTTTTGGGTGTTTTGAGCTCAAAACCCTTAAAATAGCCATTTCAAGGGGGGAGGTTTTGCCCTTGGATTTGGTGAAGGGTGGTACCGTAAGAGGTTGATTCTTACCCTCCAAATCTTATTTTCCTCTCTTTTTCATTATTTAGGTGTTTTTCCTAATGTTTTAGATCTAGATCTAAATGGAGGAGAGGGAATAAGGAATTTATCCTTGGATTTAGTGAAGGGTGGCACCGTTAGATGTTGATTCTTACTCTCCAAATCTGCTTTTCCTCTCTTTTTCATGATTTATAAGAGTTTTTTTTGAAATGTGTCCGGTTTAGATCTAGATTAAAAAAATGAGAGAGAGTAAATAAATCTAGAGTTGGATTTTGTGAAGGGTGGCACTTGGGAGTATTTAGATGCTTTTTCGATACTTTCAATTAGTTATAGAGTTGGATTTACCGCTCGTCTAATACGACTTCATTTCAATTTGCTGTGTTTGTATATAAGGTGAAGGTCATGAGCAGTGAAAATTGGATGTACAACACATGAAGGCTGGATCTGTCTTTCTTGGACAATGTGAGAAAGAAGTTCATTCCTTTTGCGCAGAAGCATCATCTGAGTCTGGGTCAAGATCGCATGATTTGTCCGTGCAATGACTGCAAGAATCGGCTTGCCCAGGAAGACAACGTTGTGCAATCACACTTGGTACGGTATGGGTTCATCAAGAACCCAAAGTACACTGCGTGGAAGTATCACGGCGAAAAAGATCCGAGTGTCGCAGATGCACAAGCAGAAAGCTCCTCGTCGGTGAATGACGGAAGACAGCAACAACAGACATCATCTGCCACCGGCGATGACGACAATGCGAGACGTGAGTACATCACGATCAGTGATCTGCTCCAGGACATGGCAGACGATGACGCCGACGCTTGCGATGGGGATGGTGACCCTGTCGTTGACACGTTGCTGCCGTAGGATGCAGAGTTCATTGAGCAGGTTGCTAACTGTCCGGATCACGATGATATTTTATTTGGAGATCCAAATGGCTCGAGAATTTTAGAGTGATGAAGCAGGCGGCAATTGATCCCCTGTACAAGGATGGGGGGAAATGTCCACAACATTGGACTGTACAAGGGAACATGTGCCTATCACTTATTCAGATTGGAGGAAAGTGCCGCAGACTCTGAAGGACAAAGTGTGGGCTGACGTGAAGAGACGTTTTCAGTATCCACCCGAACAATACGATGAAGCCGTGTGCAGGGGCCATGCGTTGTTCCTGGCAGGCAAAGCTCTTCGCAGCTTCCGGTCCAAACTCAACACCCAGTATGTGAAGAAAGGGAAGATACCATATGAAGACTACAACTTCATCAAGTGGCACATCTGGGATGAGTTTGTCGAGAAGATGACCACCGATGAAGCAAAACGCAAAGGCGAGAAGTTCTCGGAGCTCGCAAAGAAGAATGAGCTCGTCCACCATCTAGGCATGACCGGGTATGCCGGTAAGAGGCCCAAGTGGCGCCAGGAAGAAAGGTAGGCAGAAGCGATCGGGCAGAGCTACCCGTTACAAGGCATCGATGAGAGGTCACGCGACTACTTATATGCCCGTAGGCCGAAGAAGCTGAAGGAGGGCAAGATTCAATACAATGAGGAAAAGGCCGAGGAAGCAGAGAAGGTTGTACTCAAGATCACTAAGGCTGCTCAGACTGGGGAGTTCAAACCTCGTAGGGATCACGATGTACTGACTGAGACACTGGGCAATCCTGAGCACCGGGGCCGCGTCCAGGGCGTGTCCTCAAGGCAGAGCTGGAAGAACGTGGAGTCCTGGCAGTCTGACGCCGGGACATAGCACACGAGGCAGGCATATAAGGAAGGGCTCATCCAAAAAGGCCGCGATGAAGCAATGCAAGAGATGATCAGCAAGTCAATACAGGAGGCTTTCACTAGCATCGACCCCAAGATGGTGGAGTTGCGGGCACAGATGTTTGTGTAGACTGGTGTACAACTACCAGCGAGTCAGCAAATAGTTCCAGGCTCGTCGACGGCCGGAGGAATCCGCAGGTACCCGGTCGATGATATCATGGAGCTGAGGGAATGCACGCTCTATATTCCAATCGGACGCAAGATGACGAATAAGAAGGTTGTTGCTAATGGACTAGTGTACCCACGGAAAGTGGCACCACATACAACAATAGGCCGATCCCGCATGACTATGCCAAGGTAGAGATCCTTTGGACCCACAAAGATTACGAGGAAGAAGAACTCGACTACCCAACTGAAGAAGGGGTCAGGTACCTCGGCTATACTATCGCGTCGTTTGTTCTGTGGAACAAGGAAGACATCGTCTTGGAATTCCAGTCGTCTCCGCCATCGCAGCCCACGGAGCCACACTCGTCTCCACCGGATGGTGGCGACGACGATGGCGGTGACGACTCTGATGATGACGACGACAAGTACGACGCTACAGGCCCAGACAACAGTCCTCTACCGCGTCCCAACAAGAGCAGCCCTCAAGGAGGTACAGGGGGTCCATCGGGCAACGAGACACCGCCCCCAACCCAGGGCAGCGGGAAATGTCCTTCAGCACCGAAGAAACTGGATGATGAAGCTGGAGACAAACCTGCCGACCTCACCACGAACAAACCTCCCCACCTCGCCACGGAGCAATGGACGGCGTCCAACTTAGCCGAAGAGTTCAAATACTCTACGGCGTTCGAAAGGTATGTATGCTTATGGCAACTAAACATTTTCAACAGTTTAAGTGGGCATAGATGCACGTAACATTCTTTTTTCATGTTGCCCCTACAGGGAGCGAACCCCGCCTAAATTTTGGCCCCTAAGTCCAGATTGGCCAGATAACAACGAGAATGGCAAATTCATGTTGACCTTGGATGATCTTTTGGAGGAGCCGTGGGAGGTTCGGAGGTTTCACATCTGGTATATGCATGCTGCGAAGCTGGGCATGAAGGGGTTCGTTGTGAAGGTCCCACAGGAGTACTTCCATTTGGTGGACGACGAGACTTTCATGCCTGTTGAATTCCACGGCATGCATAGGATGCTGCGGCGCAAGGATTTCGACGTCGTCCAAGTGACTCTTTTTGCCATGTAAGTTATATCGTATCTTTGAATCGCTATATAGGTATGTTATTTGAATACGATCAAACTAACAATGTCATGACGACGACTTATGTCTTTAGGATGCAAGCATATGTATGTAAGGAACTAGGCAAACCTATTTTGTATCTATCTCCTATGCATATTACCCAGAGGGCAATAATTGGCCACGGAATACCGGACACGCATCCTGAACTCGTGAACTTAGAAGGGTTGAAGAAAACGGAAGTCCGTGCGAGATTGATAGGAGAGATCAGTACAGAAAGGGACAGTACCTCTTACATGTCATGAAAAAGGTCCCAGAGAATGGGTATATCTTTACCGCCCACCAGTTCGGGTATGTCAAAATGATACGTATAATAACTTATGGGTCAAAGTACTATGCCTTATGGGTTTATCTTTGCACATTGATTCAATTGTGTAGTTTGGGAGTCAGCGGCCACTGGATTTTATTTGTCATCTATCCTCAGGATGGAAAAGCCGTCATATTTGATTCCTTGCGGAACCTGAGTGACAAAGAAGGGCATAAGGATTTCGAGCACTGTCTGCGATAGTAAGTGACAACAACACACGCTTGCATTACCAGTGTTTGTCATATAAGTTAACACCAGTGTTTTGCCATATATATAGTGCATATAGGATGTACGTGGAAGACCCCACCACCTATGATCGGAGGTCCGAGAGACAGAAGAAAAAGTTTGGCACATTTGGCCGTGAGGAGAGAATTCCCGGTGCGAGTACTTACCATGCACTGCTATCCGCCACGGATAATATCATGTATCTTACATTACTTCTATTTTCCATGCAGTGTGCCAAGAAACCACTTGGCTCAGTTCTGTGTGGATACTATGTTTGCGAGTTCCTCAGGGCTTGCGGAAGTTACCACCAGGGCTGGCAGCTTAAGAAATCAATAAAAAGGTGAAAAAAGGAAAAAGTGGATGATAGAAACATCAGTCAAACAATAGCTGACATTTGTAAGTGCGTCACAGACGATTGTTGTCATGTGGGGGGTAAGTTCTTCGATCCTACAAGCGAGCTCGCGACAGCGGAGAAGTACGAGAAGCTGCGCAACTGGAGAACCAGTGGTATAAACATGGATGACTACAAGTTGCCGGACATTTTCGATTAGCTTAATTATGCCGTGCTGAAACTATAATGTCATGTCCTTGTTTAGAAGTAAACGTTTTATAATATTGACGGTGACATACGGGGATGTATATACGGACGACATAAGACTAAATATGATTTACGTGTTTATACTCTGTACGTGCATTTTTCTACTTTGAATGTATGTGAATATCAGAAATTTTGGTTTCAAATTCAAATTCAAATATTGCAAAAACATTTTTTTTATTCCTGAAAAATAATAACGGTGGCGGTCATATTAAGATAACCGCCACTGTTAATCCATTAAAAATGGCGTTTGGCCAACCACCTTGGTTAAGGCCACGATTAACCATGATCTTAGGTCCAAGACGGTTGAGATAACCGCCACGGTTAAGCCTTTTTAACCGCCACGATTAATTTTTTTTGTAGCAGTGAGAGATGGCACCAGGGTGCTTGAAGTTCAACACGGATGCAACCTTCTCTAATGATAGCAAGCAAGGGGCTACCTAGTGTTATAAAAGATCACAGGGGAGCCTTCCAGGCCACATGGTACGACAAGAGTTATGATGCGTGCTCTATGGAGGCAATGGCTTCAATTTTGTTGTGCAACTGGGTATACAACGGTGTGGTGGTAGAAATTGATTGCATACAAGTGGTACGGCTGCTGAACAAGATGGAGACCCAACACTCAATCGTCGATCCTATCCAACAGGAGTTTGATGAGCTTAGTTTTGCCTTTCAAGAATTTTCTCTATCCTTTGTTTGCAGAAATTGTAATAAGATAGCACATACTCGAAGGTTTTGGTTTCGCATCGTTTGGAGACTTGACATGTAACTCCGACGTGCGAGTATGACTTGATCAGGAGTGAGGCTTTGGCCAGTTGATAATAAAAGACAAGCAAGTCAAAAAATAAAGACTTAGATTTATGGTTAGTATTTTTTCTATTTCCTGTATTTTTCATTGCAAGTGACTTGATTCTAGTACGAGTAGAATTCTAGCATTCCAAGGCCCTAACTCTGCAAAAGCAATGAGATATATATTCTTAGAAGCTTACTTCTAAATAAGTAGACAAATAGCTTGTGGCAAGGTATTTGGTCCAGGATGCAAGGCACATACGCAAAATGAATCATCACTTGTGGCTATCACCATCATCTCCATAGTTCCCATCCTTGCTCATCCTTGAATCTGGACTTAACCTATCTCATATACAATACTAGAATAATGGTTAGTCTACTGGTTGTCTCAACTACCAAAACCAAACCTAGGGCTTTCACCCTTGTGTGTCCAAGACAGAGCTTTAGCCTATTAGAGTGATTTGGATTTGCTAATTCAAGATTAAGAACTCCATTAGTGCTTATAGAGTAGAAAATGTGCATCCAGTCTTCTCACTAGGCTTGGTTGGGTCAAATGAGAGTTTGTGATTGTTACTTTTGGTGATTTGCATCACATAGACGGCTTTGGTGATGGGAAGCTTGGTGATCTTTCAGCGGAGCTTGTGGGAGACCCAACTGAAAATAGACTGACAACACTTGTGGCATAACTTCTCCGGTTGAGTGTGTGAAAGAAAGTTGGTTTAGTTCACAATAGAAGATGGATGATTGATATTTAATTGAATACCAAGTATGTTGGAGTGCTCAACTCAATCATAGAAAGCAAGTAAAGACCGAAGCAAGACTCGGTTAGACCGGTTACAAGTGTGAAGGGTAAGTTGGGTGATGACTTGACACCGAAGGACCGAGGCAACAGTGAACAGGAAGTGAAGCTAAGTTTGATGAAAGTCTATGAGAAAGTTTGAGTGAAAACCAAAGGTGCTATAATAAAATGGCTTGGTGAAAATGACGGACAAAACATTCCATGCGAACATCAAACACTACTACATTATTTTAATGAAGGCGAGCAAAATAGGTTTATCGAGGTGGTTTTCGCAACCGCCTCGGATGGAAGATCACGGTTAATGTGACATTTACCAAGATGGTTTGGTTGCCAGCCTCGGTAAATAGAATTAAAAAAATTCAAAAAAAAGCAAAACCCATCCATGGGCCACCGCCGCCGCTTGCGGGATCCGCCCGCTGCTCGCAAGATTTGGCTACCACGGGCGTGGATCTGGCCTCTAGTGATGGATCCGACCACCATGGGAGGGAGGCCTCCATGGCGCTGGAAATGGAGGTGAGCAGCTTGACGCACAGCGCCGCGGCCTCCCCTCGCCTCGTCGTGACTGGATCCATGGAGAGGTTGGGGAAGGGAGCCACCGCCGCTAGCTTGAGGGTAGGGGAGGGCACCGCCACCATTGCCTACTTCGGTAGAGGTGTGCCTCGCAGCTGTGCGTGCAGGCCCTGTCGCAACTACACCTTTGCTGACAAGCACGCGAGCGCCCCGCCGCCGCCGCGCCCTCCGCCGAGAGTGCGTGTGCACCCCCCCACCACTGACGAGCGCGTGTGCCCCCAATCACTGCGCATGGGCCCAGTCACTGCCACGCCCTCCGCTGTGAGCGCGTGTGGGCCCCTCCGCCACCGAGTGCTCCACCAAGAAAGGGAGAGGAGAGAAAGAGAGAAGGTGTTGCGGTGGTGTGAAAGGAGTGAGAGAAAGACTGAACCGAAACCCTAACTCACAGCTATAAAAATTTGGACCTTGGTAGTGGGCCTCTCGGGCTTATTTGGGCTTCTGTATTTTTTAGTCAGTCTAATTCAGTAACTGCCTCTAAAAATACATTTATGGAGACAGTTATTTTAAAACAATCGCCTCCAAAAATAAAGTATTTCACGAGGCGGTTGTCTTAAAATGACTATCTCGGTTAATCGATTTTGCGAGGTATTTTTTGCAACCACCTCGGTTAATATAAAAATGCCCGCCTCGGTTAATTGAGGTGTTAACCGAGGCATTTTTAATGCGGACCTCCTCTAAAAAAAATTCCAAAGCGCCTCGCAAAATATTTTTTTTATAGTGAAATTATGGTATTTGGATTTGCACAAGGAAAAGGTATGTATTTCATTTTATTGGCTATGAGTTGTGTAGAGAAGATTATAGCCAGATTTGGATTGATAGTCGTATTATTAAGAGGGGCAAACATGTTTTGTATTATGGTTATCTAGTGCCACTTGTGAGCTTTAACTTTGAATTACGACTCGTGATGAGTAGCGTAAAAGTTTGAAAAATCTTGTGAAAAGATTTACAAAAGCTAACCGGTGGAAATTTCAACAATATCTTTGTGAGAGATTGTATCTTGATGTTGACTTGCTTTGAAAAAGGTTTGAAAGCGCTTATTACTAACTTAGAGTTGTTTTCGAATCATCCATGTCACATGGTTTGGTATGCCAAAACAAAGGAGGTGATGCGCTTGGTGAAGTGGGTTTTCAGGGTGGTGGCGGGCACTTGGTACATTAGTAGCGGATCGTGCGCCGGCCAATCATTGGAAACCAAACAGAATAGAATTAAATCGGCGGAATAGTCAAATTCGTCCTTGAACTATCGCCGAAAGCTCAGTTTATTCCCTGAACTATCAAAATGGCCGTTTTAGTCCTCAAACTTTTACAACCGGCTCAATTTCGTCCCTAAATTATGAAAACGACCGTTGTCGTTCTCAAACTTTCGCAGCCGGCTCAATTTCGTCCCTAAACTATGAAAACGACCGTTCTCGTCCTCAAACTTTCGCACTCGGCTCAATTTCGTCTCTGGTCCGATGTGGAGCGCCACGCTGGCTCGTCTCATCATCACCTAGTCAGTTAGAATCATTTTTTAAAAGCCTACAACTGATTTATTCTTATTCCAACTGGTTGGAACTAGTTGTAACTCTTCAATACAACATTAGATGAAGATGATTTTTAATTGTAGATCTCGATAAAATCTACAAATTTCTAGTTATAATTTTTTTATTTAAGGATGTTAAGATGCTCAAAAATTAATATAAAATTTTAGCATCATAATAATTACCCGCTGCTGCTTGTAATTAATATAAAAGTAAATATAAAATTTTAGCACCATAATATGAACATTTTGAGTATCTTAATGTCCTCAAATAAAAAATATTAAAACTAGAAAGTTGTAGATCTTATCGAGATCTACAATTTTTACGCAAAAATCATCTTCATCCCATTTTATATCGAAGAGTTACAACTAGTTGCGATAAGATGGAATAAGAATAAATCAGTTATAGGCTTTCGGAAACTGATTCCAGCTGACTGGGTGATGACGAGACAAGCCAGCGTGGCGCTCCACGTCGGACCACGGATTAAATTGAGCCAACTGCGAAAGTTTGAGGACGAGAACGGTCGTTTTCATAGTTTAGGGACGGAATTAAGCCGGCTGTAAAAGTTTGAGGACTAAAACGACCGTTTTCATAGTTCAGGGACTAAACTGAGCTTTCGGCGATAGTTTAAGGACGAATTTGGCTATTCCGCCAATTAAATCTGTCTTTGGTGGTTCTTGACACCGACGGACAGTCTGCGCCATGGTGGCGGACAGTCCATCGGTCATTCTCTCCGGCAGACAGTGTTATTGTGTTTCCTATAGAGCACTGAAGTGAACGGCGATCTGTCCGCAAGTCACAGTTTGAACCTAATGGCTAGTTCTGAGTGAACGGCGAACAATTTGAGACTTGTACTGCAGACTGTCCGCGAATGTCGCAGAAACACAGTAACGACTAGTTTTGAGGTGCTCCTCTATATATAGTGGGTTGCCCGGTTTGTGGGCACTCTCTTGGTCATTCTAACAGCATACCTCTTGGGAGAGCATCTCCTCTCATACTTCTTCCTTATGGGCAACCTTTGGAGAGAGTGAGTGCTTCACTAGGGCAAAATTGATCAACATGTCATTTTCATAGTTAACAATAATCACTTTCTTTATTAATCTTGAATAATTGCTAAATATTCTAATCTTAATTAGTTTAGCTATCCACACATTAATTTCATTCATGTTAATTGTGAAGTAATTAACACCCTTAAGTAAAATTAAGTTTAGGCTAGCCTCTAACCTATCCTAAAGCGCCTCTTTTTTTATGATGTGGTGGATTCTTGTTCTCGGGTTCGTACAGTGTGAGATTGGGTTTTTTGGAAGGGTCAACAATGGTTGCTACCTTTTGATGAATTTGTCAAGTCCTTTCATAGGAGATTTTGCATTATACAAGCTAAAAGCATATTAGTTCAGGGGTTAGAGGAAGTTTCTAGGTAAAATGGAATGCCTGACTCTCGCAACTATATTCTCTTTATGTTTGCAATTCCTCATGAAGATTTGTGGTGCGAAATTTCTAAAGTTTAATGGAGAATTTGAAGTTTGTGTTACCTTGTTGGGAACTTGTGAAATGTAAATGCGACTTTAAGGTATTAGGTGGGTTTCGTCTTTGGATGCTTGTTTCATAGCCCTTCATTTTCATCTAGTGTGGGTTCTTGGGAGGTATTAGCTCTTGTGCTTATGAACACTAGTTGGCTTCTTGTTTAGTATCATGTTGGAGGTGTTGGGCAATCTTGTTCTTTGGTTTTGCACGAGGTTGGTTTCAGATGAGCGCACAATGGGTGTTCTTGCTTTGTTTCTTAGGTTTTTCTTATTAATGGTGTGATGCTAGACATTTGCCCCGAGCTTATCATTGGAGGGGTTGGTATTGGTTCGCCATTTGTTGATGAACATGCAATGGTCTCGATTCTCTTGTTTGCACATCATCAATTCTTATCTTCTGATAATTTTTAGCTATGAACATTTTGAGTCTATTGTGCAAGGTTTTAGTATTTCATTTCACTAGTTAGAATGTCTAGGTATAAATGGGATTCTTATGATCTTGCAATTGTCATCTCAGTTTTTATGACTATTGATATGACAATTATCATCTCCCAGTGTTTTGAGGTTCCTCATAGATTTTGGTGGTGATTAAATTTTCTAAAGTTTAAATGAATTTGAATTTGTGTTTCCTTTTTTAGAACTTGTGAGATGTAAATGTGATGAATCATCTAGCTATACCGGTGCCTTGTCTTTATGAGGTTCTTATTAATTGTTCTCAATGGACAAATTGTCATATTTTGAACCAAAATTTCATTAACACCCCCGTTTAGATGTAGATATTGGATACTGGAATTGGTAATTGGAATCATGTTTCCTGAATTCTGTTGTTAGGGTGTTCCGAGAATTGATATTTAGAAATGAAACCCTAATACCTTGGTATTGGACTAGAACTAGGAGCGACTTCTCCCAATCTAGATGGTTAAGGATTTTGTATTGGGTGAAATTGGGCCTTACCTTCGCGCCGCCTCCCTCTCTATTCCTCACCTCCGCGCCGCCTCCCTCTCCATGTGCGTCGTCGACCCTCGGTGCTATGACTCCTCCCCCGCTAGTCATCGCCTCCCTCGTCAGTCACCTCCCGTGCCGGTCTCCACCCCTGGCAGTCAAGGGTCGCTGCCCCGACGCCTCCCATTCCTCTTGCGCCCTAGCTCCCAACATCTCCATCTCCACACGCGGCCTAGCCCTCAATGTCTCCCTCTCCACGCAGACCCCATCTCTCAACGTCTCCCTCGATGGTCACTGCCCTCGATCTACGTGCCACCCAGCCCTCGACGCCATTCCAAGTTGGGTATGGCAGGTAGGATCCTCGCCTTCTTCCCTAGCTCCATTAGTATCATCTCCTACCCCAGCTCTAGCCCTCGATGCCTCTCCACGTTAGGTATGGCAGGGGGATCCTCTCTTTCCTTAGCTCCGGTGGGATCCTCTCCTTTCCTAGCTCCAGCAAGTGCAACTACAAGAGGGGTGGAGTGATGCAGTGGAGAGGAAGAGAAGATGAGTCAATTCTATGTGCATCCCAACAATAGATTTGGTATTGTGAGTCATTTCCAATACATGGTTGATTTGGTATTTGTACCTAATTCAACATCTACATCCAAACATACTATAATAGTATTAACAAGTAATTAGTTTTGTTCATTCTTCGTTGATGTATGCTTCTGTGTAGTTGTGTGCGGTCATGTCTTTGCAGTTCTTCTTCTTGTATATTGTTGTTGGTGCTGAAGTTATTTTGAGTTCTTGGAAGTTAGGCTTTTTTTGAGGTATCTATAAAAAAGTGTAAAGAATTTCTTAATTAGCCCATAGATTTTACCTAGTGTTGTCTCTTTCCTAGAAATCTTTTTGATTCATTGAATGATACTGGACTATTAGATTCTTCTTAGGCCACTAATATGTTAATTACAATATTTCAATGAACATTGAGCTATGCAGATGAAAAGAGTAGGAAATCTAAGAGAAATGATACTTCAAGATCCAAGTTGCGATGATCCATGGCTTCGTCTTACTTTGGGCCCAATTAAAAGTGTTATTGAGGAGTATATGAGAATGAATAGGGAGGAAACACATGAAGAAGCATCTGAACATAATAAGAAGCCCCCAAGTAAGTCTAGTCCAATGACATTGTTGGACTCTATTGATGATGAAACATGGCT
The DNA here is from genome assembly GCA_038502445.1 of Eremochloa ophiuroides. Classification (NCBI taxonomy): domain Eukaryota; kingdom Viridiplantae; phylum Streptophyta; class Magnoliopsida; order Poales; family Poaceae; genus Eremochloa; species Eremochloa ophiuroides. The sequence goes on along the minus strand of JAHLJS010000003.1, from coordinate 62,558,502 downwards.
TCAACTTAAGTTGTCCAGAGCAAGGAAGGTTCACTGCTGGTAGTGCACCAAGCCATTCTATAATCGGCAAGTTCTCGATGGACATACAGTCAACTGTAGAAGTAAGAAATGTTTTGTACTACTTGTTATTTTATTGTTAATCTCATGTATTATTATAGATTTGTTATGTTATTATATATTACTATTTTACTTATACAATGGCACTTCGTTTCAGAAAATCAGCCTTCACATGGGCCTATAAAGTTCTATTGCAAGCATTGTGCAAAAGAGTTTCCCTCTTTAGCAACCATGTCATGGCATATGGCTACTTGTTGAATTGGCTGTGCAATTATCAGTTTTTTGAGGCAATCAGAAGGGGAACACTCTTATTGTTCAGGAAGTGCGGTTATTATAGCATGTCATTACTTGGTTTCAATTAGCTTCACATATCAGTGGGATCATAGGAGGTTAATGCTTGTTGTCCTAGATTGAGGTCTTGTGAATTATGGTGTGACTAGTAGTGTGTGTGACTAGTAGTGCGAATGCAAGTAAGCTGCAAAGTTATTGCTAGTAAAGATCATTATGTCTGCTTTATTTTAGTGGAGCACTATTTATAATGCCCAAATTACGCTTGGTGGACCGAAATGCCCCTGTAGTATAGCTAGATCCAAAGCATATTCCTAGTACCACATGGGAATTTGGTCCTTTTGGTATGAGTCCATACAAGAATCCGAATTGGATTGGATTTGTCAAGCCATCTGCCATTTCGTGGCCACCGTACTCCCGCAACTACCCAATCATGTCCCCCTATGCGGGGCTTGACGGACATCGGGCTTCATTCCAAGGCATCCTAAAACCTCGTGGTTTCTGACGCTCTAACGGTGCCTTCGCACTGGCCTCTTTGGAGATAACCAACATCGTGTTCTTGGTTTCCCTATCATAACTCCCCCAAAGGTGACTTTGCGTGAGACATAGAGGCGACATTTCAAAACTCACCTTTACCAGAAACTGCAGTCACCTTTTGGGTTTTGTAAGAACGTATATTTGGGCTTATATTGTCAATCAAATGATAGTCAAGTAAAGACAAAGAGAACCCCATATATGTGGATATGCCCCCACAGCCCCTTGCAGACGAGCTTCAACTTACATGGAGTCACTGATATATAGCTTCTAAAACTACCTCAGTCATTCGTGAAATGTTTGGTTGATGAGAGATGGATTTTAAACCAGGGTAAAATATTTTCTATTGCTATGGGAGCTACTTCGAAAAGTCTACTATAATGACTAGTGGGAATTTGTGCTGTCAGCGCTGTTGGCATTGACCTGTCTGAGGGTATACCACTCGTATTAGTTGATATGTTGTCCATCAGTGTGTCTCGCATAGCTATTTCTACAAGTAGATCATATGTTCAAATGTCTATCTATAGATATGTTTGTAATCCTTTCGTCTCCAAAAGGACATAAATCTCGTTTTTCAAGAAGTTAAATATTTTTTATCAAATATATTAATAAAATATTAATGTTAATGATGTGTGATAAGTATCATAAGATCATCATGAACATTTTCATAACAAACCTAATTGGTGATTGAAATATAAATAGGATTTTCTATAATTTTATAGTTAAACTTAAGATTCTTGGACTTCTCATGAAACGAGATTTATATTCTTTCTTGGATGGAGAATCCTTTTATGTTTTTTCTTGGATGGAGACTCTTTCTCGGATGGAGACAGTATGTTTTTAAATTAAGGGTATGTATCAGGCATAGGTGACTGACTGATGGTAAATCCATCAAGCGACGATGAGAGCCATTCAATGGTAATCCAACGATGGAGCAGTCGTCTTCAACCTCTCCTCCCGTTCCTCTTCTTTGTGTCTAGTCGCCCCACCCGCATTGCCTGCTCGTCTTCTTCCTCGATGGCCACCGCTCACCACCCATCTCCTTCTCCTCCTCGTCGCCGCCACCGTCCACCGCCCCGCCACGTCATGCTAGGGTTCTCCGGAGCTCCGGCGCCCTAGGGCCACTTCCCTCCTCTCACTGGAGCTCCGCCACCTCTTCCCGATCAAGACATGGCGTCGGCAAGCTCGTCGCGACGCCGGCCATGGAGCTCCCCGCTCCCTCTCTGGCCCGGCCGTCTCCCCCTCCGCCACGACCTTAAGGTCGCCCGCTTTCCTCCCCACCGCCTGCCCGGCCTACCTCCCTAGACCCCTTTCCTTCTAAGTCCGTCGGAGTTGGCCGTCGCAGAGCTCGCCATCGCCGGAGAGGGAGGGAAAGCGAGAAGAAGGCGTGTGTGTGGGGGGGGGGGGGGGGGGGGGACCGATGGATAAGCATGGCAGCAGGCGCTTGTGTTTGAGAAAATCTGTTGAATTAAATTGTGTCTAAAATTTCCTAAATAGAGAGAGCATGATTACCAAAAACTTCCATAGACGGTGAAATGTCCATTGGGCTGGCATCGTCCGAGTGATTTTCATCGTCTTCCCGGAAACAACAGGCCGTTGGGTCGGAGCCCGGTGTTTGACCCAACCAACCGCACACCACGCAGGACGGGGCTCCGACCCCGCGCCGACCTGACCGTGACCAACTCATCACACTCGACCTCGCTGCCGTGCCGTACCGTGCCGCCCTGTTCATCGGGTCAAATCCCTCGTCTTCTTCCTCTTCGCTTCGTCTCCACCTCCTCCCCACTTCCCCAATCCGGAACCTCACCGCGGAGAACCCCAGATCAAACCCTTGCCCCGCCCATTCCCATTCCAACTCCCATTCCTCCGGTTCGATCTGTTTCTTCCTTGCTTCCCTGCCCGGTGCCCGCCCGAGGGATCCGACCGCCGGGGGTTTCTTGATCCGGGCGCGTGATTCGCCGCGCCCAGGCACCAGTGAGAAATCAAATCAAGAACAGGGCGGCGGGAGTCGGGAGAAGTGAGACGCGGGCGCGGGGAGCAATAAAGATCGCTTCTTGGAGCTGTCGGCTCCCCCCGCGCCAATGCCGGATCCGGCCGGCGGCGCCCCCCGCTCCCAAGGCGCCGGGCTGGCATGCCCCCTCTGAGCACCCCCGCCTGCCGCCGCGGCTCCCGATGCTCGTGTGGTCCTCGGGAGCAGGAGAGGGAGCAGCGGCCGTCGTGGGCGGCGGCCAGGAGCGAGGATGCAGATCCGGCTGTCGCCGAGCATGAGGAGCATCACCATCTCCACTAGCCATGGCCTGCTAGACTTGATGAGGCTCAAGGTCGCCGCGCGACACTTCTCCTACCGCACCGTCTTCCACACCGTCCTCATCCTCGCCTTCCTCCTGCCCTTCGTCTTCATACTCACCGCCGTCATGACGCTCGAAGGCTTCAACAAGTGCTCCTCACTAGGTTCGTACGCCAGCAGTAGCAGCAGCTACTGCTACTGTTCTTGAAATGGTGCATATAGCTACTTCCAATTCCGCTCTACTAGATCGCCCGTTACTGAAATGGTGCGTGTTGCTACATTCATTCCTGAAATGATGTCAGTGCCTAAACCCGTATAGATAGTGCATTGCTCGACTAGCGATACACCACGTGCGTGTTGTACCAGCACGAGATGCCTGATTCGCTCGGTGGATAACAGAAATGAGGCGGATAAACTTGGCTTTTTTAATCTGAATTATTGTTACGTTACGTCACGCGCATGTAACTGCATTGGTCATGACTAGCGTGCCTTGGGCTGCTCTTAGATCTAGTGCCTCTTTGGGCAGCTTGGTCACATGCATGCTTATTTGCTGAGCAACCACCAAGGTGCCATCTTAGTTTGCTCAAGCATCCAAAAACTTCTTATTTTGGCATATGTATGTAGAAGGTAACTCTAGAGAATTCTGGCTGCTTATGTGCCATATTAGGTTGTTGCTGGTTTCAGGCAATTTGCAGCGCAGCATAGGGTGGGTTCTCATTATTTGGTTATTCAAAACACAGTATCATTGTTTTCAAGTCGTCCGACTAATCGCGATTAGTCGTCCTAGTCGGTCCCTGGTGATCGATTAGGGGTAGTGTCGACTTGTACAAGTCGTCCGATTAATCGTGATTAATCGCGATTAATCGCCCTAGTCGGTCCCATGGCGACTAGGTTCGACTAGACGATTTGTAAACATTGCACAGTATGTGTGTGTGCGCTAGAGATATAGACATGGGAGTAACTACTCCCTAGGAGTAGGAAATAATTTCCTGTTAAGCGCCGAGGTGCTGCACGCACAACGCCACAGCAGATGACTTGCCATAGATTCCACACCATTGAGCAGGCGCGCGGGAGATTCCACACCAGTGAGCGGGCGCGCGGGAGATTCGACACCCATGAGCGGGAGTGGGAGGGAACCAGAAGCCGCAGCTCGCCCGTGCCGGCGCGTTCTCCTGCGCCGACAGGAGAAGTTGCCGCTCGCCCGCTGCCAAGCCGTGTGGCCCTGTGGCCGCAGCCATCTTCCCCCAATCGGTGCTGGCCTGCAACATCCTGCAAGCAGAGCAGCACATTAGGTCATCTGGAGGAGAGAGGGAAGCAAGAGACAGAGAGGGGTGGAGGCGGAGTGGTAGTAGAGAGAGGGAGAGGGAGAGGTGCGGCGGCTCTGGAGAGTCTAGAGATGATTGGGAGTCCAAGAGATGACCTAGGAATCTTAGTGGCATATATGGGCTGCCTGGAGGGCTGGCCAGGCTACATCTTGCTCCTTCTCCTTTCTTTTTCATTTTTTGTTTTCTTCATTATCTACTGCTCTAAGCTGCTTTTTTAAGTTTTCCTTAAGCTGTTGAGGCATTTCCTCGCCTCACGACTTAGTTGCTTAAGCGTAAGGCAGTAGTCAGTCACCACGCCTCGCCTTACCACTTTGATAACCGTGCTGGTCAATAACTTTTTACTAATCACCAGATGCTATTTTCAGATTGTCTGGGAAGACGTTTAGGTCCGCGTCTTCTTGGTAGGGGAAATGATGGTTCCATGGTACTTATATGTCCTCTATTTAATCCATTATTTTCTTCCATTTTGAGGATTTGCTTTATTTATTTGAGCTTGTATTCTAATGTGCAGAGGCTTGTGAGGGATTTATATATGATGCTTGATGAAGTAAATTCTGAGGAAGCACCTCTTGATTTGAAGGTTCCAGAAACTTTTGATGAATTTATCTGGGACATGAAGAATAATGATTATGATTTAAGGTCATTTGCTTTTAAGCTAAAAGCTACGGTAAGTTATCTTATTTCAGTGCCCCCACTTCAGTTAAGCATCGGCAGTACTTGCTATGCTTGCATTAGACTTTTGGCACTTGGCAGTAAATCATTAGCTTGGGTCAGTTCTTAGTTAATGTTATTTGATCATGTACAAATCAGATTTTGTCATAAACACAGAGTGCCCTTTTTTTCCTATCTAATGAGTATATCGCCCATGCTTTGCTGTTAAATTATTTATTGACAATTTCTTGTACTTGAACAGTTCAACACTAACGAAATGATATACACTTGCATATTGTCCAAAGGGTAGTCTAGGAATGTGTGTTCTATGAAATCCTTTTCATGTAACAATGCATATGGCTTCAGTGTCCTACAAACTTACACCCTTTCATCTATCTAATTGAACCATCTCTCAAGTATTTTCAGATTTAAAAGTTAATTACTTGATCCAAATGACGTAGTCAGGATTCTACATTAGGACTCAATTTTGAAGGAATGAATGATTACTATCCTCCATCTGCTGACTCAAAGTCTAAATCTCAAGTTATTTTACCTTTTTTTTTTAACTTACACAGCGTCCTACAAAGCTAAGCACTTAGTGTGAGTGGTTGACAACCTAAAATTTTGATACCAGCTAGTGTGTCATGATGTCATTGATACAACTCTCTTTACTTTGCTCCTATCAGCAAGTTGCCTTTATACTGATTTTCCACATTATGACATGCAGATGGAGAGCATGGACAAGGAATTGAGGTCTTCAAGGTTATCGGAGCAGTTGAACAAGCACTATGCTGCAATTGCTATTCCTAAAGGCCTGTATTGCCTTTCATTGCGTTTAACTGATGAGTACTCCTCAAATGCCCTTGCAAGGAAACAACTACCACCCCCAGAGTTGGTGCCTTGTCTTTCGGACAACTCCTATTACCATTTCGTTTTAGCGTCAGATAACATCCTTGCAGCCTCAGTTGTGGTCAGATCAACAGTTAGATCATCACTGAAGCCTGAGAGGATAGTTTTCCATGTTATTACTGATAAAAAGACCTATCCTGCCATGCATTCATGGTTTGCTTTAAATTCTCTCAGTCCTGCTATTGTTGAGGTGAAAGGTGTTCATCAATTTGATTGGTTAACAAAAGAAAATGTTCCTGTACTTGAAGCAATAGAAACTCAGCGCAGTGCCAGAGATCGTTACCACGGAAGTCACCGTCCAAGAACCAGTGCTAGTGATAGCCCAAGGGTTTTTGCAGCCAAGCTGCAGGCAGGAAGTCCAACATATACTAATGTGCTCAATCATATCCGAATATACTTGCCTGAGGTACTAGAATTTTCTTCTGACTATTACCCCTGTTTCTTACTTCCCTAAAACAGTTTTTGTCAGCTCTGACATATTAGATGAACAAGTGATCATGCTAATTGATAGAAACATAGTATGAAACAATAGCCTGTTCTCTTGAGCTTATCAGCCAAAATCAACAGTATTTTCCAGCCATGAAAACTGCAAAAGAATTGAAAGTACTTTAGTCTTTTACTCTGTAGAATTACCAACTATGGACCTGTTCTAGTTTGCTGGTCCTGCTGGGATCAAGAAGTAGGTGATGCTGCCCTCTTCTTGAGATATCTGGAGCTTTCTCTGCATATAGCCTATGTATACAAAATTTGCATATGGTACAAACTTGTTCAAAATGCGATTATATTTGTTGATGTACATCCTTTTTTGTTGAAAGTTCCACTGATTTAATCTGTAATTTGTGGACGCAGTTGTTCCCAAGCCTCAACAAGGTCGTGTTTCTTGATGATGATGTTGTTGTCCAGCATGACCTATCACCACTTTGGGATATTGATCTATCTGGGAAGGTTAATGGTGCTGTTGAGACCTGCAGAGGTGGAGACAGTTGGGTGATGTCTAAGAGGTTCAGGAATTATTTCAACTTTTCTCATCCCCTCATTGCAAAAAACTTTGATCCTTCAGAGTGTGCTTGGGCATATGGTATGAATATTTTTGACCTGAATGCATGGAGGAAGACAACAATCAAAGATAAATACCACCATTGGGTCAAGGAGGTAAGAACAAATATCTTTTTTAAGGTTATTTTATAGTATAACAAGCGAATACCAACTTAGTTCCAAAAGACACCGAATAAAGAAAAAAAAAATCAATACGTGTCTTCTGATTTGCTTAAACTGATCGAAAAAGCATATTTGAGAGAAATTTTGTCAGCATTAGTTTCCAGTTTAGTTTATTATTGAAACTATCTGCAGTCTAACCTGTATACATTTAAAGTACAAATTGATGAGCTTCCATTCTTGTTCTTTTGCATGCAGAACCTGAAGTCAAACTTCACACTTTGGAGGCTTGGAACATTACCACCAGGCCTCATAGCATTTAAAGGCCATGTTCACCCAATTGATCCATCATGGCATCTGTTAGGCCTGGGTTATCAGGAAAAGACAGATATCAGTAGTGTTGGACAAGCAGCAGTTATACATTATAACGGGCAAAGTAAACCATGGCTGGAGATTGGTTTTAAACATCTTCAGCCATTTTGGACAAAATATGTGAACTACTCAAATGAATTCATAAGAAACTGTCATATAATGGAGCCTCAGTTGTAGATTGTCGTGACAAGATAAATAAAAGCATATATTAAGTGAAATTAAATTTGTTATTTTGGAGATCAACAGCAGAGAGTTTATGAAGGGTAACCGGGGAGCTCAGTAATCCCCTCACATGGTTACATGCGCTGATGGAGAATATTCAATGAACAGAAAGGAAATGTTATTTTTTCCCATTTACTCTAGGACCCTTTTCCGTTAATTTATTCCTTTTGTATCATAGCTCATGAAATTACAATATTGTTTAGGACGGTTCTTTTGTATTTGATGGAGCAATATATATGATGAATTGATAGTAGTCCCATCATTATTGTAATTGATGAAGAGTATACACAGTTCACCATGTGAAAAGCATGGATTTTGATTATGCAAAGTAAACCTTGTATACTTGTGACTTATTTTTCGGTTCTCTGAAGTCTGATCATCCCAAATGACTAACCATCTTTGTGTATGAATTCCATTTGAATCAACATTTTTTACAGAAGAAAAGCATAACTAATTATAGTCAGTGGAAAGATCAATACAGGGTTGAGAAGAATGCAATTGACTCGCACATCAACAAGTTCGATGGCACAGCTTCCTCTTGGAATTTGATTGATGCTGAACATTTCTTTTCTGAGATGTTGTCATGTTGATGAACTGTACAAAGTACAATGACATCACCTGGAGACTAATCGTTGGGAAAATGTAGATGGCCCAATTGGGGCACAAATCAGAAAACGAACACAGCTTTACAGTGACCTTGTTCTTTAGAAATCTCTATTATATATATATCAGAAAACCCTGTGATATTCTATCTCAAGACTATCATCGGCCGCAAGCTTCAGCCTCAAAGTCAGGGAAGACGACAAACGCAATGGTCAGAGGAGCAACATAGATTGGGGAGTTAACTGAAACTTCCACTGGATACAATGGAGGGATGTCACCACCTTCAGTGAGCTCAAGAGGAACTCCATTCAGCAGCATGGTCCGGGCAAAAGGGTTCCCATCTTTCGCGGAGAGATGGTACTCTTCCCTCTTAGAAAAGCCATCAGAGGCTTTGCTCCCGACCCAAGAAACCGTCCTTTTCAGGCCATGGACAAAGGCATTGTCTCTTCTGATCCCTTGCCCTTCTGCGAGATAGACATTTAGGTCGTTCCTGACTGAAACCATGAACCCCATGGTCCGGTGCAGGTTCAGCAAAAGAAGAGCAACGCCACCCTGTAAATAAAAATATTTTAAAGGCCAAAAATCAGACATCTGTTAATTTGGAATCCCCTAAAGCTAAGCTAAAAGGCTGGCATAACTTCAGCTGTGCACTACGATTTCAATATTTGTTTCAGTTAGTTAATCGTGTGGAAGCAATCGTTGAGTAATCAAGATTGCGTTTCTAAGGAAACATCTTAGGGTAGACTTAGTACCTTTTGCTTTGCGCAATGCACATAGGCACGCAAGTATGAAGAACCACTGATGTCTATGGAAAGAACTCCCGTTCCCATGAGCCGATGCCACAGCAAGGCACTGAATAGATACTATGGTTTAGTCCAATGCATATTGAGGTAGTCAATCAGGTTGTAGCGGCATGTTTGGTAGATAGACTTGCCTGTAGTAATCTGGGTTTGGTACAAAAGTGTCGGTGTCAAGAAGACCATAATTCCCACCAATCAGCGTCTGTCTACAGTAAACCTTGGTGTCATACTTTGCTGACTGACCCAGCTGATCAAGATACCTATTGGAAACACAGAGGTGAGAATGGTTAAAAAGTAATGATGGTGAAGATGTGAGTATTTCTTTTCATCTGACAAGTGATCACCAGAAGCTATTGAGAAAAGTATTGGACACGAGACGGCTGCCACTATTATATGCACCACCAGATTCGCCAACCCATGGAACAGACCATGGTCCATGGCGTTGTATGGTGAGCTGGAGACTTCTGAATGTATCGGAGGTCCGGCTCAGATACTGTGGGTTCAAAATTCTGTTTGGAACTTGTGGATCATTACCTAATCAAGAATGAAGTTAGCACAATTGTCTCCCCTCGATGTACGACATAAAACAAAAACTTCTCAAGGAGTAGAGCTAACATTATATCCAGACAGGACTCACCAGCACCAAGATTGTAAATATGATGAGTCATTGCATTGAGAACATTTGGCCCAGAGACCTCGAGAAGCTCAGCAAACCATTTTTGGTCATAAAATCCTCCTGGGGCTAGAACCAGTGGTTTGCTGGAATCTCCATATAATTCGTTGATGATGGTTTGAAGTTCAACTAGGTCTTTTCCATATTGTTCAGCTGCCACACTCGCACCAACTCCACTTCCACTCAATTCATTACCTATGACATGAACACAGCATCTAATATAAGCATTACATGAATACAATATATTACAAACTCCAAGAGCACTAAACAAGAATTTTATAACATTTCATTACCAAATTCCCAAGAATCTATAGGATAGTTTTTTGAAACAGTGTATTCAATGAATTCTCGAGCATTGCTGGAATTCCAGGGACCACTCCAAACACCTTTTTTTGTCTGCTGTCGTCCTTGAAGCGCATTGAGACCAAATGTAATAACTGCACTGAAGGGAGAAAATAATGTAGAATTAGGAAACAGATATGTGAAATAATATGCTATTTCAAAGGAACAGAATATGGATATCCTTGAGGTAGGTTTATGGAAAGAATTAAGTTAATCCATACTATAGTAAACATCTTACTGAAAATGCAGAGAGCGATAAATAAGCAATTATAGAAGGACTCACCCAGTATTAAAAAAAATAAAAAATAAAAACTTGACCTGCGGGGGGGTAAGACTCACCCAGTATTCAGGAACAGATCATTAATATCATCCCATCTTTCCAAGGTTATGCATCCTTGAGAAAACCCAAAAAGGCCACTTGAAACCTTTGTAAATGGGTTGCATGACGTTCCTAAATTTGGTGTGCCATATAACACTTGATCTTGTAAGGAGCCTCCAACTCTGATTCGCAATGGGCTAAAGGCTACAAGAAAAAGAGTGGAATATGAATAAATTCATTACAGAAATATGCTGAATCATTAATTATGGAAAAGAATAGTATATTTTGGCTTTTTGTAGCTTGGTAAATAAACATGGCATAGACTGCCGAATGGTACATTTGTGCTGTAGATCCATCGTATATTAGATGTTAGGGTATACTCTACCAATGTTTTGCCTCCTAATTTTAGTTAGTATAAGAATGATTTCCAACAATAGTGAGTTCACCGTTGAATGTTTTAGAATCACTCGATTAATTAGTTAATGATATTCACCTTGGATAGCTTTAGCCAACAAAGGATTAGTCAAGTCCTGGGAAAATTCACAAAAGAACCAAAAATTAGTTTTCACCAGTGACAACCACATGATAAGATGGTTGTCTTGGGAACTAACCAAATTTAAGACGGAAGCCCTTCCCCATGGGCACTGGTCGTAGTTACACTTCTCTGGAGGCCACCAATCAATGGTAGCGCAAACAAACTCATCACTGGTTGAAGCAATCGTCTCAGAGCCTCGAACAATGACAGTCGCATCCGAGTAATCCTCTGATCGAACCCCTGCAGGAAGACACAGCAGAGGCAAGAGGAAGAGAGACAATAACCTCATGCTTAACCTGCAAACGGTGGCATCGACCAAAAGGACAATTAGAATGGGTCAGACTTATGAGAGATAGTTGGTAGGAAAAGGTCCAATTTCTACTCCATTAGTAGAGCTGAAAGTGACTTCTGCCGTTCCAACTTTGTCTATATTATCTGTTCTTGTTTTAGGAGGTAAGAATTCAGTAGGTGGAACTGTTAAACTTTCTTTATTTAACTATTTAAGTAGACCACTTTGTTGATGTCTCAATCATGAAGCTGTGATTTCCCCTTTGGCACTAAGGCACCTTGAAATATGTACATTTCAACAGGTTCAAGATAAGCACATCTATGTCGTCATGTAGAGAAAAACATTTTTCCTTATTCTCTGAGAAAGAAAGAATTTCATCGGTAGGATAGATAAGCAAAAGCACTCAAATCCACGAAATGCTTCTCTCCAATTTCTACCGAAGGCCCCGTGACACTATAATTGGCTCTTTGAGATGGGAAATCATGAAGAAACCTGCGCTCTATCTTCCAAATCGAACGAGAATTTTCTTAAAGACTCGCCTAGAAGGAAACTGAAGAATGAGATTTCATCCCACAAGAAACAAAATGAGAAAAAGAAGAGCAAAACCCAGGAGAAACCCAGCTGAATGCTCCAGGAGCACTCCAATCGGTCCATGGAATCACACAAAACTCTCCCCCTTCCAACAACTAACTCAACAATATCGATCCATTAACTGAAACAGAGCTACATCCAAACACCCTACGCCCGTGACAAGTCGCAGCGGATTTTATCTACTGAACTGAATGAAGACAGCTGAAATCCAAAAGAGAGAGGGGAGAAAGGCTCATCATTACCTGAACAACCGCAAGGAGCCCAAGAACGCCCGCGAGTCGGCTCAGGTGCTCCCCAGAACGTCCAAGAACAGGACCTCCTCCAGTCCCAATGCAGGCGGCAGGCGGCAGGCGGCAGGCGGCAGGGCAAATCAAGAAAAGATCGAGTCTTTCGCCGCAGGCCCAGGCCCCAGTCAGCTGGAATCAGACGGGGAGGGTGGCTTTTTATGATCGCGCGCAGCTCGCGCTTGTGGATAAAGAGTGGGGCGCGGGGAAGAAGAGACTGGAGATTGTTGAGGAAATCTGAGCGGTGGTTGCCGCTTCGCGCTTTGTACTGTATCTACTCTCTCTCCCTTCCAAGCTACTCCCTCCTTTGCCGAGAGAAAGCTACGCAGCTCCTAATTAAGTACAGCAAGGAGTGGAATAATTACTACCAAACAGCGATGGTTTTGTTCGCGTCACTCGTGTCCTTAAAAGTCGCAGCTGCGTTTGTTCTTTTCAGGGTGACTGCGCGTTTGTTTTATGGGCAAAGGACTCCTCACCTGAATCTGACAGCAACAGAGCCGGGATTAAACAAACACCTGTAGGCCAGGTTGGGTTAGGAGAGAAAAAACTAGTATCCTGATTCCAGAGTCCAGAACCCGAAATGGTGTTGGGTGCAGAGATGGGATCCAAGGTTCCAGAATGACCAAATCCAAATGTTCGACTTGCTTTCTTGAAATGTGGAGGCAACTGTTCATGGTATTGTGGAACGTTGTTAAAAGAACTTTGCCGGAGTAGTGAGTCAATTCTGTGCAGCTGCATCAGACTTTCCTGACCATCATTTCTTGATATGCAACATCTCATCGGACTGGGGAGAGCTGGTCAATGGTGGCAGCCGTATGGCGGGGTTAGTGGCAGACCATCATTTTTTGTAGACTTATTTCATTTTCTTCTTTTTTTTTCTTTTGCTTGCATATTAGTATCAGCATGCTCTGCCTCATAATGATGAAGCCATCAAGGTTAGGATGAAAATCCTGGGGGGGGGCGGGGGGGGGGGGGGGGGGGGGGGATGAGAATTGTCATCCAGATCCGTGGCTTGAAGAAAGAGCAAGAGTTGGACACTACTGACAGAGATGGGGGATAGGGATGTCTGCCTGGTGTTTGCTGATGCAATAATGCACGGCGAAGGTCAAAGTCTCACGTTTGATTCAGAAAAAATCGTGAAGATGGGGCGGGGCGTCCATGGAAGTCAAAGATCGACCGAATCCGCATGACCCTTGTCGACGGAAGATGCAGGCCCTCTGAGGTGGAGGAGAGGTGCTTTCTATCCACTTTCCTCAATCCTCAGTGTGCAACTTGCAATTGGTGAAAAGCAGGAATCTATCCACTTTCCTCAATACCTGCAGCTTTGGTACTACTCTACTCTCTCAGTACATTTTTATCTATCATCGTCGATGTGCGTGTCATAAATTTAATTTATATAAAAATACATGTAATATTTATATCTCATAATAAATTTATTAAGAAATTAGATTCAAATATCTTTTCAACGATACTAATTATGTACTATAAATATTCTATTGTTTAATATATATTTAATTAAAGTTATTTCTTGAAAGTACAAACAACAAATATTTAGTGACGAAAGAAGTACCTATTTCTCTCTTTAGATAGCCATCTATTTTTATACTATCTAATTTTACTTCCAACTCTAGCAGCAATAACTAAAAGTAGCTACCCAAACTCATCATAATAGAGAATGAGACGGTCCCAAATGTCATCTTCTCTCTTGTTCTTCTTCTCGCCATGGATGGGGCTAGAGGTGGCCAGAGATGCGCTAGGGTAGCCAGCACGCTGGGGCAGGCTGCCTGAGAGGAAGAGGCTGTTGAGTAGGGAAGCCGTGCAGCCGGGAGGAAGAGGCCGCCAAGCATGGAAGCCGCGTAACTGGGAGGAAGAGGTCGCTGGGCAGGGGAGCGTCGCCACGGGGAAGAGCTTGCCGAGTAGGGGAGCCGCCTGTGTCACACCTCGCATGTTGGCCGAGGAGACGTGTCCGATATGCTCGTGCCGCTAGGACTCACCATAGGGCTTGCGCCACCGGACTCACCGTCAGCGAAGGGACTCCGCCATCGGGTAGCAGGGGCACATCGATGTAAAAGTGGCGGATCGGCAGCGTGAAGGCGAGGAGCAGCCGGATCCCTCCACGGCCGGCTTCGAGACACCAGCGTCGAGGTCCTGAGGGTGAGCTCTTTTGGGCGGCGGCGATGAAGGAGCTGCGTACGAGCGTGGGCGTGAAAACGACCAAGCAGGAAAAATAAGTAGGCTTCTGTTAACAGAAATAGGTAGTAAGAGGGAGAATTTGTTTGGCCAATAAATTTAGATAGCTATTTAGATAGCCTATTGGAGTGTGTGTTTTGATCTTCACTATCTAAACATAGAACACATAGTCAGTTTAGATAGTATACTGAGATGCTCTGTTTACATAATTTTAATAGCCACTGCTGTAGTACTAGCAGAGCCGTGTGTGGCTCCTGGCTGGTTGTGCTCAGGGATGACCAAGATGCCCTATGCACAAACATGTTGTTAGGCCCTGTTTAGTTTCGAAACTTTTTTAAGATTTTTTATCACATCGAATTTTTGAACGCATGCATGGAATATTAAATATATATAAAAAAATAACTAAGTGCACAGTTTATTTGTAAATATCGAGATAAATCTTTTGAACCTAGTTAATCTATGGTTGAACAAAAAATATCAAATACAAACGAAAGTACTACAGTACCAGAATCCAAACTTTTTCTCAACTAAACGGGGCCTTAATAAGCATCATCGCCTCATTCTCATTGTGATGCATTCCTTGTAGATAACGTATACTCCTATGATTGATTCTTAATTATCATGCATGGTCTTCGCCAATGTTGATCTTTCAAACGCTGTGGCTGTATATGATTGATTCTTTCTCACTTGGTACAAGTGCAGACGTGCAGTGGCTGTAGCCTGTAGCCCGTACGAAGATGCTCCAAATGGCGATCCAAAAGTACGTCATGCATGCTTCACTGCTTCTTGTACACAAATCATAGGATATGCTACATACTAGATGCTGGATTGCTGACTTTCTAATCCACTGGTATTTTGGATGCCTCAACTGCTCCGGCTGGTTCCGTGTTGGAACTTTCTGCCTGGCTGGGAATCCTCGAAGGTTGACCTTAAATTTTACTCAGAGGAAGTGAATCAAATAAATTAAATATAAAGTCAATACTGGGCCGGCCTTACCTTAAATAAACATCTAGTGTTACTCCAAGAGACAAGAACCATATAGTATTGGAAATTGACATGATCACCCAGAAAAAAAGTAACTTTAACCGGGATTAATAAATCATAATATTTGCATAGTCCATTTGTTTTGTAAAAACATCATCCATTATGTTGGCGTCACCAATAATAGAGTGAAAAAAAGTACCTTTGGTTGTCTTGTTGTCGTCTCTTTTCATGTGGGTGGTTTATTCTTGTATTTGTTATTGTGCTTTTTATTCTATATTAATACATGTCCCACAAATTTATTACTCGTTGATTTTTTTAAAAAAAATAGAGTGAAAAGAAAAATGCCGTTTAGGACATATTATGTATATGATTATCACACAAATATTACAAGTGTACATTCTATTTTTTGGTGGATTATTACAAGCGATATCCTGATTTCCTTCCCGTCCAAAAAGGCAAAGTAACTTGAACAGAAGTATTTAATCGTGATGTTATGTATATGATTATCACACAAATATTACAAGTGTACATTCTATTTTTTGGTGGATTATTACAAGCGATATCCTGATTTCCTTCCCGTCCAAAACGGCAAAGTAACTTGAGCAGAAGTATTTAATCGTGCACAAGAACCTAATAATCCATCCGTCCTAAATTATAAGACACTTTGACATTTGTATAGGATCTGTTTGAGATGGCTTTAACTCTAGGTAGAGCAGCTCTACTCCAGAACTTTAGGTGGAGTTGATTCTGGAGCTATTTTTGTCTAGAGTGGTATAACCGATGGTAGTTGCATGTAATTTCTTTAAAACTCCTTATCTAGATCTATTTTAGAGTTTTCTGGAGTTAGGAAAGAGGTGTTCTAGAAAAATGAACTAGAGCTCCAAAAACTCCATGGAGTTAGACTGCTCCAGAGTTATATATATAGTGTTTAACTAGTTGAAGTCAGCTCTAGCCTGGAGTTAGGCTCTGGAGCCTGCTAAACAGGCCCATAGTATATATTTAAGTGCATAGAAAAAGTTACGTATCTAGAACATCTTATAATTTAATTTAGAGTGGAGAGAGTACTTGTAAGATCCACTTGGAATTTCGATGCCTCAGTCATCCTTCAACCCTTGGCCCATTGTTTTGCCGGATCCGACTCATTCAATCAGACCTCCGATCCAAATTGCCAACCAAATCATAACCTGCTTAGTTACGAGGTGAACTTCTCTGGCCAGCTACCTCGTTTTCCCCTTGAATTGTTGATCCTAAATTTATTTTAACTTAATTATTAAAATAATATGTGGACCCTGAATTTCATCTGGCCGCCCAAATAGTTCCAAATCCGGCCTCTGCCAGTCTTCTATTTCTACTAACTGCAGTTGCTCCAAACTCCAAAGAGCCCCATTAACAAAGGTTTGAGCTCCTGGTCCTGGATGCCAACTTTCCCATCTGGCTCGGAGCCCGTCCTCTTCACGGTCAACGGGACAACGCCTCAGTCAAGCCAGTAAGAAATGTCAAAACGTGTCCTCTTCACGGTCAACGGGACAACGCCCCAGTCAAGCAGTAAGAAATGTCAATTCAAGATTATGGGGTGTTTAAATCTATGGTGTAAAGTTTGTGTGTCACGACATAAAGTATTTTATGAGATGTTGGAAGAATTTTTTGGATGCTAATAAAAAATTAATTATATAACTCGCTCGTAAACCACGAGACAAGTTTTTTAAGTTTAATTAATCCGTCATTAATAAATATTTATTGTAGCACAACATTATTAAATCATAGACTAATTAGGTTTAAAAGATTCATCTCACAATTTACATGCAATCTATGTAATTATTTATTTTTTTCATCTACATTTAATATTTCATGTATGTGTCCAAACATCCGATACGATAGGTGTAAATTTTTTTTTTTTTGGAAACTAAACATGCCTGTGAGCATATGTAACGTATGACTTTGCAGGCTAATAGTTCATACACCCGTTTAATTCACTGTCCAACCATATATTAGCAAATGGATGCAAACAACATCCTATTAAAAATTACGTTTTAAAATTAGTGACTATTAGATATTAGCTAGCATTTTTCCGTACTAATGGATCCAAACAAGTCCTAACATATGCACAAATTTGCAAGCATATGCAGTGTAGTTATGAATTTCTCTTTTTTTCGAAAGTGTGGTTGCAAATTGAAAATGCAGTGAAGTGAAACAAGAAACATAGAAAATGTCGTCATAAACTTAGGGCCTATTTGGATCTATTAGCTAGTAGCTGCTAATTTTTAGCAGGAGGCTGTTGAATCCACCTGCTAATAGGTGGTTGGGTTGTGAGTTGAATGTGTATATTAACTATCAGTAACTCCAAACATACTAATGCAAATAATAGTTAGCATTCCTTTAGCTAATAGTTAGCAGGTTTATTAGCATATCCGTTCGTATCCACCTAGACTAATTTAGCTGCTAATTTTTAGTGATAATGGATCCAAACCATCCCTTAGTACATTTGGTACCTTAACATAAAGTTTAATCTGATTTATCCTTAAAATAAGCTACTCCTTTGATTTCAAATTTGTAAGTTTTTCTTACTTTTTAGATACATATAACTTTTATTAATTATTTAGACATAGCATATAACTAGATACATAACAAAAGTTATATATAAAAAACTAAAGTAGAAGACCTACAATTTGAAAGTAAAAACTCGATCCATGGTGGCTAGATAGCGCTAGGTATTCCAATTTAACATCTTCTCACACTGATCAAGAAACTCATGAACCCTGTCCCACTCATATATAGTGACACCATAATTCCGTGAGATGAGCTGGTCAAAGACCTGTTCTTTTGATATTGGGTAGATGAGTGAATTTTTTTTCCAGATCATTTTGGACAAAGCCACGAGTGTGAGTCTGTGAGAACTCAAACCCTGTTTCACCTGTGAGAGACTTACAATTTGAAATGGAGTAAATTAAATCATGTAGTAGCAGCTTGTTTACTTGCCCCAATCTCGAGTCTCTCCTCCACGTCCTAACATGCTGGACGTGGCAATCCACAGTACCCTGGCAAGTCCAGGTAGGTCGATCAAGGGTATACCGAATTTGTTGCTCGATTCATTGACCAATTTTCCAAAATTCAGTTACAAACCAGATACGTGTGGTGATAAGGTGCTAATTGGACATGGCAAATGGTGGCCCACCAAAGGCTTAGTTACATATGGCCCGAATGGTTTCGGTCCACCAAAGGCTTGGCTACAATTTACAAATGGTTCGACTCGTTCAATCAGCAACTTCTGAATAGGCCAATTCCAAATCATAACCTGCTTCATTACGTGTTAAACTTCTATGAACAGATGCCTCATTCCTTCACACTAGGAGAAAACCCCGCGCGTTGCTGCGAGAATGCCGGTAAAATTATACTATTTATATTTACTATAATATGATCGAATAAATATTATAATATATGTTAGTGGATGATTTTTAGCATTCTGATGTGAAAAACTAAATATATGTTAGCAAATGATGTGGTTTGCAAATGTGAAAAGCTTGAGTGAAACATAATGACATGTGTTCGTTGGATGTGTTAGTGGATGATGACGAGGACACTTTGTATGGCAAGTTATAATGTGTTAGTGGGATTTTGAGTGGATGCTGATATGGACACTTTGCATGGCGAGAGAAATAGCTAGTGGAGTTTGTTTATATAAGAAGTATAGGTGTTGTCTCTGAAATTATTTTATGAAATAAAAAAAATGGACTCAGGAATCCATTCCTCCGCTCAAATAGTTCGAAACACGGGCATGTGCCGGCCTTATTTAGTTTTAGCATGTAGAAGTTTTAGAGTACCACATCCAATACTATATGGGATGTTGTATGGCTTTGTTCGATACTAAAAAAAAAATTATAACTTCCATCAGTACATGGAGAGACGAATTTATTAAATCAAATTAATTGGTTAGCACGCAAATTAGTCACAATCTGTGTAATTAGTTATTCTTTAATCTATATTTAATATTCTTGTCTAAATATTTAATGGATATTTTTTTTAGATAATGGAACAAGGTTCCAGCCTCTGCCATCCGGAGATAATACACAGCTGTAGTACATGACAAAAATCCAAGCCAAGAGGCTAACACTCACACATACAAAGCCATAACAATCCTAATTGAAGAAGTTTGCAAGGGAGCACAACTCAACCTAAGATAAAATATAATAGATAACCACGAAAAAGGAAACTGGAGACTAAACACCAATCTAATTTCTGAAACTCCATCCAAACTTTGCAAAAATCGCCATAATTAACGTCTCCAATTTTCTACAGCCATTCTTGAACTTTGGTCGCTCCTCCTACTTGTGCAGCATGGACCACTGTCTGATCCAATAGGTCATTCTGAAAATTACCTGTAAATAAGTATTAGACTTTTTTCTTTCAAACATCATATCATTTCTATTCAACCATAAAGACCAACAAAGTGCGGCAGCCCCTAACAAAATTTGTTTCTTATGCTTCGGTTTGAAACCTAATAGCCAAGAATCAAATAACTAGCGGGTGGTTGAATTCCAAACACAAGTGTCACCGTTTTCCAAATAAATTTCGCGACGTGGCAATCAAAGAACAAATGTTGAATTGTTTCCAGAAAATTACAACAACAACATTTCAAATTCCCTTGCCAGTTTCTTTTTGCTAAATTATCTTTGGTTAGCGTGACACCCTTTTGTAAGTACCATAGAAATTTTTTTATTTTTAACGGTATCTTAAGTTGCCATATTGGACTTTTGTTTGGTAATACATCTTTGCGAATCATAGATTCATACATAGATCCTACCGAGAACTTGCCCTTCTTATTGAGCTTCCATAGGAAGGTATCCTTCCTATCAGTCAATTTAACAGAAACAACCTTCGACACCAAATGAACCCATGCATTTGCATTTTCATTCACCAATCCTCTCCTGAATGATATATTCAATGGAATGGTTCCTAGGACCTTAGCCACAGAAACATCTTTTCTTCTCGCTAACCTATACAGGTTAGGATACACAACCTTGAATGGTTTATCACCCATCCAAACATCCTCCCAAAATCTAGCCTGCTCACCATTCTGAACCTTAAAAGTCCCTCCCTCCAACAGGTCATTTTTAACCTTTAAAAAACCAGCCCAAAAATATGAATCTCCTGGTTTATGGTTGACTTGAGAGAGGGATCTAGAAGCTAAATATTTCTTTCTTAGAATACTTTGCCACAAACCTTCCTCATTCATGAGTTTAAATAACCATTTGCTTAGAAGACACTTATTCTGTAGTTCCAAATTAAGTATCCTTAATCCCCCATAGTCCTTTGGTTGGCACAGAACGCTCCATCTAGTGAGACGATATTTCTTCTTATGTTCGTCACCTTGCCAGAAGAATCGAGAGCGATAATAATCTAACTTTCGACGAGCTCTCTTAGGGACTTCAAAGAATGACAATATAAATAGTGCCAAGCCTGAAAGGACCGAATTGATTAACACTAGCCTTTCCCCAAAGGAGAGTAACTTTCCTTTCCAACTACTAAGTTTTTTCCTGAAACCTCTCTTCAATGCATCTCCAATATTTAATGGATATGGCGTAAAGTTTTGGCCAGTTGCTCCGTGAGCCCATTCAGAATCATAGATATTCCCGCGCTGGATGGCTTTTACCAGGTCAATTTTTCCATCTGGCTCGGACCCGGCCTCTCCAGGTCACGGTCCAGTCAAGCCAGCAAGAAAGACCCAAACACTCTGCAAACTTAAGTTCATGTAACATATGTATATTACTTTGCCACCGTAAGAGTGGAAATGTCAGCAGGAGTAAAATATGAACAAATCTGCCAGCATATGCAGTGTAGTTGAAAACTGAAAATGCAGTGAAGTGAAACAAGAAAGATAGAAAACCTTGACAGAAGGTTAGTGCCATTTTCAGGAATCAGGTAACTTAACACAAAGTTTATTCTGGTTTATCCTTTCCATTTCCTTTCAAAACAAGCTAGTTTAAATCAATACAGTAACTTGTTTACTTATCTGCATTACAATGCCAAGACTTGCAAAACACTAAACCTGTAGGAACTTTACTTATTTTTTGGAAGTACTACGAACTCTTTTCTTTGGTGTACCATCCATCACGGAAACTCCCATGAGAGAACTCAATTTACATGCGAACGAGCAAACCTCAACAAGCGCCACTTTTATTTACAGTCACCATCAACCAAAAACAAGAAGTCCAAAATTCCAAGAACGGTGACCATGCACTCTGCAGATCAAGAAGCGCTCATGCCACGACACCTGCTGCCATAGCCGGAGCAGCAGCAGCAGCAGCCTTGCTGGTTTCCTGCAGCGAGATGACGGTCTCAAAGGCGCCGACGAGCGCCTTCACCTTGCTCTTCCTCGCCTCAGCGACGAGCCGGCTAGCCGTCTCCTCGATCACGTTGTTGAACAGCCCCGGCTCCTGCTTTTTCGTCTCCTTGCCGTCGTCCTGCCGCCGCCGCAGCACGACGACCTCAGCACCCGCTTCTCTCGCTGCAGCGCCGCCGGCGATCCTCCTGCTAGCGATCCTGCCGCCTCTGCTCCTGGATGTCGCGTCTGCCGCGGCTATGGCAGCAGGCCTGAACCGGAGCCGCCTCGGGGTGCTGCCGCTGCTCTCGTCAGGGTTCAGTACCTTGCCCCGCCGGAACGTCAGCTTGCGAGGCGGCTGCGCTGGCGCCACGGTGGCGGTGCTCGTGGCGGTGGCCGGCGCAGGCTTTGGCCTCCTTGCGGTTGCAGTTCTTGCAGTCTCGGTTTTTTCTGCAGAAACGGGAGCCGAAAATTTGTCATCCTCGTGCAGCGGGAAAAATCAGTTTACATAGAAGGAAGATTTGCCAACGATTAAGACCTGTGTGTATGTTGGCTTCAGAACCATTATTATTTACCAAGAAATCAGAAAATAATTTATACCAAAAAAGAAATAATAAAAACTTTAATTGAGAAGAAAAGCACCTCAGTTCAGAAATTTGCATAGAGAAGCAGAAATGCACACCAGTTCACTCATAAAAATATTTGCATCGAATAGAGGAGAGATGCACGATGTTGTAAATTTGTACCTTTGCGAGGTCCACTTTCTTTGTTGTTAGTCTCCAGTTTCCGCACTTTTTGTGAAGCTGAAGCCGTCTTCAGAATTCTTTGTTTATCATTCTTAGTATAAATACTAGACTTTTCTGTTCCAGAAATCTTCTTGCTGCTATTGATTGGGGGAGCGATTTTCTCTTTTCTGACTGTCCTCAACTTCACACCCGAGAGAGACTTGCCAGACATGTTTATAGATCGAGACAGTTTCAGTGGACCTGCTTTAACCTTGTCTTCTCTCTTCTTTGAAAGGATTTGGGCATTCTTGCCAACATTGTTCCCTGATATCTTTCTTTCGGTCTGTTTCCCTGAAGGAAGTGATGGAGAAGGCGCGGTTTTCGTTGTCGAAGCCCTTAGCTTTGCCAACCTAGAAGGTTCCGCAGATGAATCCTTTGCGGTAGATGCTGAGGGTACTTTGATCTCCTTAGATTTTTGCACAGCTGATGTTACTGTAGGCCTGAATTTTCTCTCTGGCTTACTGAATTTGGTTGTAGCAGTAACATCTGCAGGTTTTCTTGTGGTCTTTGGTCCACTGGAGCTGTCAACTGCTGTATGAGTAGATGCCAGATGCGATATTCTTCCACTTCTCTGACTTGAGCCTTTGTCTCTCGTCATATTCGATGTGGCCTTCGCCTTCGATTTTCCAGACCCCTTCAGCAGACTCTCTGATTTAGTCCCAGGCAAGGATTGCTCACGCTTCTCAGAGGCTATTACAGTCAGAGGAGTCCTCATATCTGAATTTGCACACTCATTTTCTGACCGATCAGGCACAGGACCCACAGGTGACTGTTCCTCAACTTCGAATACATTGTCAGCAGGCAGAATGGTATCCACATTGTGTTCTTCAGATTCATCAATGTCCTGGATGGCTAATGGCATCTCCAGCTCAATGCTTTCAGCTCCATCACAGTCTGTCACATCATCATGAGAGACGACGAAGCATTCTGCATCAATTGGAGGAGTTCCAGCCAGAAGTTCAGATGCTTCAGGTGGCGAATCTTCCACGTGGGGATTGCTTTCAGAATGATCAGGTACTTTTTCAAGTGGTGCTTTCAGAGTGATCAATTCAGGCTTAGCAGGAGCAGTACCACTACCACCTTTTACATGAGAAATCTTCAGCTGCTGGTCCGCCTTTGCTGGTCTGTTCTTTTGTGGTAGTAGGATTTGAACCCGGTCGAGTTCCTGATTCCCAGTGCTCGCACGGCGCAATTGCTTGCGACTAACAGGCCAATACTTCTTGGGTTCAGAGGAATGCTTGATCCCAAACTTGCAGTTGTCATGGCAAGAGCTGGTGGATGCTCTTAGGTAATGCGGGACCGGCTTCTCCTTCCTCTTGACATCAGGTGTCATGCTGCTGCCATCCATGACTACTGGAGAATTTATCAGGAGGTCTTCGCATTTTGGTTCAGTTGATGCAGGAGTGGAGGCGACGGCCTCTTTGATCACTTCTTCAGTCATTAGAAGCACAGATGCTGCAATTGCAGACACAGATGTGATGTGAGCAACACAAAAAATGATGATATATATCGATCTCAAACACAAGCACATAACTGGCCAAAAGGAGTGTGTTCACATTAAATAAGGAGGTGTTTAGATCCCAAATTTTTTTGAATTTTGGCACTGTAGCAGCGAGAGATCTTTTACAATAAGTGTCCAATTATAACCCAAGTAGACTCAAAAGATTCGTCTCGCGATTTACAGGCAAACTGTGCAAACATGCAAAAGTTTCGTCTATATTTAATGTTCCATGCATGTGCCGCAAAATTAATGTGACGGAAGTTTTGGGATTTTGGAGAGAAACTAAACACCCCCTAAGTTGTATTTATTTTTAATAAAAAATTGTTGCCTATCATTGCCGTATTATGTTTGGTGTCTGAATGCGCCTTTTCAGGGTCTTCGTTGCAAAGTACATACAACTTGTTGCAGAAGTACACGAGAAAAGCATTTAGGGAGCTGTTGATTTCCCTTTAGTTCAACTAATTCCCTCTAAACCAAAAGGCTAATCAACCATCATAATGGAAAGGGTTTGCTAGTTACTTATCAGTGCAAGTCAACCATCCCCAAGACATATATTAGAACGTAATAATGAATCCAAAAAAAATTAATTCAGAGGCCAGATTGCCAGAACATCCACATCCATATGGCTCTGTATTTTAATCCGTAACTACTAAAGTATACCTCATCACGCAATAATATTTTTAATATACAAACGTTTTTATTTTTCCTTCTGCTAACAAACTATAAAGATTGCAATCAGATCCTTGACAAAACTCGTGCAATTAGTAATCAATTCCAATCTGTCATTGACATGGCTGGTAGGCAAGTTCACGCCAGTACCAACTGAATTTCCAGTAAACATTAGCAAGACACGTGAAACGACTTTTATCCAAAAAAAAAAGAATCAATGGACTGAAACTTGATTATACACACAGGGGCATCGAACTAAATCACATCTGAAAAATATATCCGCACCAACGTACACGAACGAAGATCGAAACATGAAACACACACATTGTTTCTGATCCGTGATGTGTGTCCTCGGACAAATACCGCAGGGGATTGGAACGGATTGACACGAGTAAAACTCAAGAAAACGGATCGGATCGTCGATGTAACAGAGCACCAGCGACGATGATCTTCAGAAAAAACGCAGGAACAGGCCGCCAGACATCCGAAGGCAGGAACATACTCTAGAAGGCACAAGGCAGTAAACCTTACCTCTCGCCGATCCTTGGTGGAGATTCAGATTTCGAAGATGCGGTCGGCGGGAGCGTGGTAGAGACCGATCTGACGGAAGGAATGGCTTCCCTTGCCGCCGCCGCCGCCGCCAAACGGAGGAGGAGGTGGTCGAGAGGGAGAGGGAAGGGGTCGCTGGTGGGTGATGAGAAAGGAAGGAGGGAGAGAGGGGACTTTGAAGGCGAGGTGTGAGGGAGGAAAAGGCAGGTGCACCGTGTTCATGGACCTGTGAGCTGAGACGATGGTTTTCGTTTTTTTTTTTTTTGTTTTGTTTGTTTTGGATGGAGTTAAAAAGTGGTTTTAGAGGTTCCAACCAACGTGTAAGTGGTTTGCAAGGCTCCAAGCTTATACTAGTGGTTTTTCATTGGTTTCAATAAAAATGTCTGTTAGAATTCAGAGCCTAAAATAGGGTGCATGGACCAGAGTGAGTTTGAGGTTGAGTTGAGGTTGATTAGCCAGCTTAGTTGGATCTATGATGGATTTGAATGTAAGACTGCATGAACATGTTTTAGTTCAAGTTATTATTAGTATATTTTTTATGAACTGGTGTGCTTACCCCTAATTGGAATTTTTATTGTGAAAAAGAGACAGACGTTAACAAAAGAGAATTCAGGAAATAAAAAAAAAAGAAGAAGAAACAAAAGGAGACCTAGAATTATAATTAAGCATGTACCCATTGCCCGAACAAAGGTTAATAAACACTTTTTTTGCCATATGAATTTATGAAATATACTAGGGCATTTTTTGTCCCTTGAACCTACATTGAATTGAAGATGGATGTCTGGACTTGTCCAAATATGAAGTCATTGTGTATTATCCAAATACTTGAGCGCATAAGAATTATGATTTCCATGAAGAAAGAGACAACCTGCTGTTGTCTAAAAACAAAACAAATGTCGAGCAACTCTCAGCCCTGGAGATCTGATCGAAAGTACTAGGCGGGCAGGGACCTTGGCCTTCCCAACGTTGTATGGTCTTCATTACTATATCTCATTAGTTGTCACTAATCAATAAGAATTATAAGTAAACAAGCTTTCTCAACCAATTCTAGACTCGATTGTTAATTGCTAAGTGTCTAAATAAGATAAATATGGTGTGAACCATTGATCTATGAAAAATATCCCTTTTTTATATTCAATTTAGACATTTAGCATTTTTTGAAGACATAGAGATTAAAAATGGGTTATTGTAGTTTATTAAGCCATTATTGAAGTCGATAATTTTTAAAGCCGACCTAATAAAAACTCCGCGATGTTATCTTAATTTTTTTAACACTCCATGAGCTAGCCCTTTCCAATATTTGCTCCTCCTATAGTTGTTCCAGTTCCTATAACAATGAAACCTTGCATATATATCGGTAAAGGCAGATGGAACAGATAATGTAAAGCACCCGTTAATTCTTGATCTTGTGGGAAATTAAATTTTATTCCTTCCAAAGGTAAAGAGCTTGGCCAGCATTGGTAAAATAACATAATACTATATCAAGCAAGTACTTTCTTAAAAAAATGTTATAGCCAGTGAACTTTTCTGATTTATCAAGAAACCACACAGTTTGATCACAAACACGCGATCAGTTTCGCTTTTTTGTGTCATTTATAAGGTGGTCCTTAGTTTCTCATATAGAAAATTAGATGTTTCGAATAAAGATCAATGTCAGCAACAAGAAGATAAAGATACTTGCTTCATAGAAGCAGTTAGTTTTTTTTTTTTTTTTTTTTTTTTTGATCACACAGAGATCTATAAGACCTTTGGAAGGTCCATGCTATTTCTCTAATGATTCGAGTATTCAGGACGAGTGATTTAATATTCAACTTCCCCCCCCCCCCCCCCCCCCAACTCTGTTAGTAGTTTTAATCTTTCATTTTTGATATATAAGCCTTTTATATTCAGGAATATAATTCGTGGAACAACAACCCATCTTCGTAAAAAGTACAGTGCATAACACAAGCTATCATCGGCGTGCCGAACTGAACCAACACCGACCTCGCGACATCACCACTAGTGGTGCATACACCGAGCCCACGCGTGCAAGGCTAAACGGCCCCATCCTTTCCATCTAGCCAACCCAATTAAACTGCGTAGAAAATGAAAATGTGATTAGACAGGACAGATGGAATCAGCTGAACTGAACCCACCGACCTCCCATCTCATCCCCATCCCCATCCAAAGCTGTTCTCGCTGGTTGACAAAACCATAACCACGCGGTTCTCACGTGGAGACAATTCAATTAACAAGCCAGTTAGCCTACACTATGGGTGTTTGCTGCTATTTGTTTATCAGCATGTGCAGTGCTGCCACTTCTCTCAACTCTACAGTTGTGGTTATGGTCTATCTATACCTTTTCTTTTGAGGGAAATGGCATATATATAGTCTGTACTTAGAGCAGAAGCAGTACAGTGAATATATAACATCATGTGCACAATCACGTTGATGTTTGGACGACAGACCTTGATCCGATCTCGAGTGCGTCGGTTGACTACATGATGCCGAGAACATGATTGAATTCTCTCTGTCCTAAATCATTTAAAGAATTTAGAGTTGTCTTAAAACAAACTATTTTTAAGTTTGACAAAAAAAATTTAGAAAAGAGCATTTAATATCTGGATAGATACAAACATGCATCCTGTTTTTTTTTTTAAAAAAAAACATCATTCCATTGTGGAGAATTTTAAAATTATGCATATGCATAACTCACCTGTCTATGTACTTTGTTACAAAATTGAGATTCAAATTCAATCTACAAAATTTCATGCAAAAATGACAAAATTCAAGTGCATATGCACTACAAGACAAGTTCCTAGGGATTTCGTCTTCTAATGCATACTAGGACGAACAACTCACTCCGTCACGCCCGCTAATTAATCGTGTGAGCAGTAAAGCAGTAGCTAAAAGGTGATGAAAATTGACACGAGAGTATTTATTTTTCTCTGGAAACCAGAGCTTAAGCTCGGGTATCTTATTAGCCACGGCTCCCGGCCGTTAACCCCATAACCATAGAATCCGCCAAACGCATAATCTGATCCGTCTATCTGGGGCCGGGGTCTGTTTGGGTTTAGAAGCATCGGGCGCGTTGCCCTGTTCGCTCGTGCCTCGGGGCCGGTGGGCCACCAGCTACTGAGGGAGGGGCTTCCGGCGAGGCACCTTTGCAATCCGGATGAGATCAAGCGGCGAAGCGGCCACCAGCGTCGGAAAATAACGTACCCTTCATACTGCATTATATTTTTCATCCTTTTAGCAACCATCCTAGTGACAACAACTAGATCTGACTTCGAACGACATCACATTATTATCTAGTGTGTACGAGGTGCGAAGAAATGTGAACATATTTGCGTGTCCGCAGCCTTGGCTTTGGCTTCCATATCCAGCAGGCCTCAGTGCACTCAGGCCCACTAATGACGGTCCATTACACATGCATAGCCTGGCCCAAATCTCATAGGCCACACAGCCTCCATGGGCTTTCGAAATGCCCGTCACTTCACACGGCCCACCTCGTCATCCTCTCGAGCGCAAAGGTTTTCGCCATGGCTCCACTCCACATGTCAGCCGGCCAGACCACATCTAGTCTAGACATCCTCGCGCTTTCTCCGCCGGCGCCGGGTCATCTCCGTCCGCTGCCGCGCTCCCGACTTGCCCGTACGCGGTACGCCTACTACTCCTTGCTCATCAACGAGGGCGGCGGGGCCTTACTAGCGCGCCCGTCCGCACGTCATCTTGGGTTCGTCGGGGACAGGGACACCGTACCTTCGTAGGGGGCAAACCTGTTCGAACCTCTGCTCCAAGAACAGCGTGATGCCAGGAAGGTGTTCGACGAAATGCTAGCATCGTGTCCGGGAACACGGCCATGTCTGCAATGGTGCGGCAGGGGGAAGTGGCTGGCGTGACGCTGGTACGTTGCCAACATGGAGACGGAGATGGCAGTGAACGAGCTGAACAACCTGCAGCTTTGTTCGCTTGATCTCATGTTGGATAGAACGCGATGAAGTGAGTCCACTCGCAGTTTGGGAACACAAAGGCGAGAGCGCCATCGATCAGAGATGGTTGGTAGAACTGAGTTCGCATGTTAAGAGCGTTGGTTGAACTCAACAAGCAGGTCATGAACTCCTTGTGCAATGAGTCATCTGCGTGCCACCCTGACGAATGCTTCGCAAGGTGATTTGCCTTGCAGGCCACATAATTTGATGTAAGGAAGGACCAGCTAGGCAGCCTAGCTACAGTAAGCTTTGGCGCTTCCTAAGGCTAAGACATGGTACAGAAGTTTCGATGATGGTCCTCATCTCTGAATGCCCAAATCGAGATGCGTTCGTTCCAACCATTTTATCAGCATACTATATGCAGTCGTGCCATCAGCTTTGCCCTATTAATCTGTCACCGTGGCGAGAGGTGGTGACGGGAGGGACAGCCAAAGTACTGCCAGTACAGTGACAAGTTGGCCAGCCAGATGGCTGGCGTTCCTCCACATAGTGTAGTTCCACTTGTGCCATCATTTGATCTATTTGGTCGCCGGTGTATAACACCCTTGATCGAACTCGAACCTCCTGCTCCAAGAACGATGGGCTCTCCGACGGCAGGAAGGTGTTCGACGAAATGCCAGCTTCCTGGAACACGGCGGTGGATGCAAATGGTGCGGCAAAGGAGCAGTGGCTGGCGCTGGTACTTTGCCAACATGGAGATAGGCAAATGTGGTCGTGTACCTGAGTTCTTCGCTTGTTAAGAGAGTTGGCTGAGTTCAAGCAGATCAAAACTCCTTGTGCAATGAGTGTAGTACTGCAAATGCTTCACAAGGTGATTTGCCTTGCAGTTGCAGGCCACATAATGTGATGGGAGGGAGGACCAGCTACAGTAAGCTGTAGCGCTGCCCTGCCCTGCCAGGAAGACGCTGTGCCATGGTACAGAAGTTTCCATGATGGTCCTGATCTCTGAATGCCCAGGCCTAGGCCCAGCCCAGAAACGCGTTGGTTCAACCATTTATCACCGTACATGAGCTTTGCTCTGTTAATCTGCCACCGTGGCGTGGCGAGAGCTGGTGTCGAGAGGGACAGTCAAAATGCTGTCAGTACAGTGATAAGTTGGTCGGCCAGATTGTTGGCATTCCTCGACATACTTTATATGCACTTGTGCCATCATTTGATCTAATATTGAAGGTGAGTAAGATAGTTAGCATTTCTCAACGAATGCCATCATTTAGTGTCTTCTCAAGATGCATAGTACTAGTACACTGGAAGACGAAAGGCAGAGATAATAGAATGAAGTCTGAAACTATGAACTGGGGTGCACCTGAATCTGAAAAAGTGTTTTGGTCTTTTGGGCCAGAAGAGCAGTGTCACTCAGAGCCGTTTGATTTCCCGTGTTGCTTTGTTATTACGCGCGCAAGTTGTTGCATTGCAACACGATATTCCTTCTTGCAAACGCCTGGGCCAATCGTTACTTTTGGAAGGCATCTTTGAGCCTGGATTAGACATGAGGAACTGAGGATACATAGTCTGAATATATTATGTTATCTACTGGAGTTTCTGTAAAAAGAAAAAAAGAAACTCCAATAATCTCCACCACACCAGGTCCACACACACATATTCACGGCAGCAGCAGAAGCACACACAGTAGAGTATGCTTGTTGGGCGCAGAAGATCTGGGGAGGATCTGAGGGGCCCGGCTTGGTCGGCATAAAGAAATGGCGAAAATGCCCCTGGCAGATCTCGGAGACTGTCCTTTTCGTGCTCCTTCTCCATCTTCTGAATTCCGATGCGAATGCTGATGCAACCATAAACAAAGCACCCATCCGTCACGTGACCACTGGAGCCGCCTCGCCTCTCCTTTCTTTTTTTTTATTTCTTTCTTGCTTGCTTACGGTAGTTAAAAGCCTCTCAATCTCAGTGGGATTAGTACACCTCGTCCTCGATGTGCTGTAAAATGAAGCCGCTTCTGACCTCATGCACCTATCCGGGGCCCGGCTCAGCATCTTTTATTTATTTTAAGGTAACCCAAAGAATAGGGGCTTTTTCATGACTTTGGTTCTGAGTATATAATTACCATGTCTGCAGTCAATTTTAACTGTTGCTAATAAGAAATAGTATAAGGTAAACCTTGCTGCTTATCACACCTATTTTGTTTTGGGAAATAAAGTATGTCTCCTTCATTCTTTGCAGTAAAAAGATATAGTATTCTTTTTAACTGCAGAGTGCTAGTATAGTGGAGCACAGCAGAATTGGGTGCGGCAGACGTAACTAGTACTAATAGCATGTAGGGTTGGTTGTTAGATATGAACCATACTGAACATAGTACTACTGATTTGAATAAAATACTTATATTTTCATGACACCGCAAAATGGAATTGTCACTCCCTCTGTCCAGTTTTAGATTTTTTAAAACTATGTTTGACCATCCGTTTTATTCAAAAATTTTATATAAAATATAAAATCAATTAATAATTATTAAAGTACCTCTAGTGATAATACAAATTATAGTAAGATAAATGATATTCATATAAAATTTTTAAATAAGACGAATGATTGAACGTGATGTCTAAAAAGTTTAAAACGACGAGGGAGTAGGAGTACTCAACTTTGGCCAAGAATCTTCCGCCCGAATCCCGATGAAGCAGGGATGTGTGTGCTGTGGGGGCTGTGAGTGCCGGTGCAGTACCACTACCAGCTTTTTTCTCCCAGCCACCCTACTGGCCGTTGCTCTGTTCACTCTCATCACTCTGCAACTGCTGCCATGTTTCGGGCAACTTTGCTGGCCCGCTGCCCAGAGTTATCACCTTCCTGCAAGGTTTGAAACAATGCTCCATGCGCAGAATTTTTTCAAGAGGGACAAACACATCTGTGGGCTGGTTGGTTACATCCAGTACTCACTAATGCGGCTCAGCACTAAGGCTGGACAAAAAAAAAAAAAACTCGCAGCTCACCAGCTCATTCGACTCGTGATCAAATTGGCTTAACTCGACTCGGCTTGTTAGCACAACAAGCTAGCTCGAGCTAGCATCCAGTCATACAATATCACGTTTGCATTCTCTTTTGTTTCTTTCACGTTTTTCTCTTCCATCTAACCTGAACAAGGTTGATGTCACCGCTCACCACACCCATACGAGAGGCTGACATTAATATAAAAAACCAGTAGGACTTATCCTCTCTTTGACTTTATTGTCTATTTCGGTGATTTACTGTATGTCTAGATAGTTGGATTTGATTGTTTCCTAACTAGGTTTGGATTTAGGGATACATAGTCTATTGCTGAGATTTGTTTTGTTTATTTTTGTCACCGTCTATTTGAGCATGCGAGCTAAACGAGTTGGCTCGAGCTGGTAAACGAGCCGAGCCAAGCTGGACTTCTAGCTCGTTAGCTTAACGAGCCGAGCCGAGCCAGCTCGAGCTGCAACGAGCTGAGCCGAGCTAGCTCGATATCCAGCCCTACTCAGCACAAGTTGAGAGGATCTCATTACTCTGGTTTTGTTTAGAAAAGAAAAAGAAACACATTTTGGCCTATGCTATTTCTAGTGGGGCACACAAGTGAATGTGTAAAAGCATGATGGTTCCTTCCTTCTTTCTTTGATAAAAGCTAAGGGTTTATTTGATTCGCGACATGTCAAAGGGAGTTACCAGACGACTAAAATTGATGGCTTGGAAACATTGAATAGAAATGGAAAAGGAATAAAAATAAAAAAGGCGTAGTAGAGGGTTCATTTAGTGACGAAAACTAGTCACATTTTGAATACATAGAAATATATATTATTATTATTATTATTATTATTATTATTATTATTATTATTATGTAATATATAGACAACAGTAGTTTGGTGAAGAAATGCTCCATCAATTGAACATTTGTGAGTAGGTAGGTGTGACAGAACCGTCCAAATCATCAGGCCCACGTGCACCATCATCGTCCCTAAGGACCTCCGGTTACTATGCACGAGTTCCCCGCAACCTAGCTGGCCTTTCGGGTTTCCTTGGAAACCCTGATTTATCCGAGGATCTCATTGTAAAGACCTTGCATGTATTACAACGGTTTACATAAAATTATTTAAATCAGAGTACAGAGTGCGAAGTATTACATAATCATAAGTTTACAAACATAGATTGCATTATCCCAAACTAGAGTTTCATAGTGAAGTAGCATCATTCAACTAGACACCCTGCCCAAGGGTTATATCCATACACATCATCATCCATGCCCGATCCGCCAACCAGCACGGTCCCAAGTAGAACTGTAAGCTCGACTTACCTGCATCAGGGGTTAACAAACCGTGAGTACATGGGGATACTTCCGCAAGACTTACCCGACTAAAGAAAAAGATGAGACTCAGGAATGCAGGCTGAGGGGAGTCAAGGTAAGGCTTTAGTAAGAGTCAAAGGATTTTTGCGGAAAAAGCAATACTAATCTTGAATATTTTAACTCAACATTATTTTTAATCAATAACCATAGGTCTCAGTTATTTCATATGTATCCTTCAATTCCAGTTACTTATCCATTCTCAAAACATCCTAGTTCCGAACCACTCATCGATGTAGGTGTGAGGATCAAGTCTCCATAACCGAGGAGCAACGACGATTCGAATCGATTAAGTACCCAGCTGGGGATCCCTAACCTACACTGCATATGTAGCACCTAAGCTTGCATATGCCAACCCCGTCTACCACGGCTTTTCCATCCCTGAACCGATTCCTGCGCCACCCGAGAGTACAGTACACCTCCTAATCCGGGACTCTAACCCACGAGGATACATGCTACTCTCGCTATCTCTCTACTCCCAGTGCGTGGTCAGTCGGTTCAAGCAATAGAGCCACTGGAGTCAAGGGCTTCCCGGAGTATGTGATTAGTTGCAAAGTCTCGATCACAGCAGGCCGACAACGAATGGTCCATACTTTCCTTTTACGTCGGCGACAGTGCATTGGGATTCTAACCCAAGTACAAATGTCCCTTCAGTTTTAAAATCTCTTTTCCGTCGATGACGATGCATTGGGACTCTAACCCAAGTACATGACTACCGAACAGAAAATTCATTCCTGTCGGTGACGAAGGACTGATCAGGTACACAGCCACCGAACGAGAATATTATCAATTCCCTTTTTCATGAATTAATCAATATTATATCACAATAGCTTAAAAATAGCATTTTGTGCAAATCTAAATTATTTGAGCAGAGCTAAGCATTTTCAAATATTTTATTTTAAATCGGATTTTAAGGATGATACTCAAGTGGTCAAGAATGGTAATGCATCAATTGGGTTATCACTCAACTCCTATAACTTAATGCAGTAAATTAACTCAAGTTATAAACATTTTATAAATCATAAGGAAATGGCTTAAATGCACCGGGGCTTGCCTGTGTTGCAGGTCGGTCACTACTGCCAGAAAACCAGAGAAAATCTGCTTGACTTCTCCTGACGAATAATCCTTCCAGTCGTGGAGCAATCAACATTTCTCCCAAAAACCCGATCTCTACACGTAATAATAATACAATGCTTAATATGATGATATGTATGGCATGATGCAGGAAGATGCACTGAATTGCAAAGTAATAGAAGTAAACTTTATTTTAGAAAGTTGAGTATAACTTTCCTTCACAACAAGGTTGCAAGCCAACAAAAACCAACTTGTTATAAATAACTTATCTACTTACATTAAAACATCTTAATCAATGAGATTAGCCTAAGTTTTAACAAGTTAACAAGGTACCTAGGGTCAACACATTATAACAAGCCTAAGGTCAATTCACAATCCAAAAAGCCATTAAAAACCTAAATCATTAGGGTTTTCTATCCATTATATTAATCCCTTAATAGAACATTAAATAATAAATAAATAAACTATATCCATTTAAGCCCAAGCCTTTTCTACAAATAGATCTTTGCCTAAAACAGTACCACATTAAATTTATGATTTTTGGATCATCATATAATTGATTAAAATTCAACAAAGTTGCATTTAACAATTAATAGACAAACTTTTAATCCCTTCACAAAAGTATTGCAGATCATTTTATTATATTTTTCTTCCATTCTGCATATCACAGAGAGCTCACACAAATTTTTTATTATTTTTAGTACCATATATTTATTCCTACAAAATTAACAAATTTCAGTACTATTCCTTTACTCAGGAAATTGGGAAAAGGCAATTTTATTCGCGAGAAAAGGAAAAACTCCATTTAGGACCTGAGTCAGCCCAACATCCGCAGGCCGGCCCACAGCGCGCCCAGCACCTCCCCCACTTTCTCCTACGCTCTGGCTTTGCTATTGGGCCGGGTGAATACAGCCCAACCCGGCCCAGTGAAAGCCCTTGTTTGGTTTTGAGGTAATTGATGAAACCCAGTTTTCTAATAGTGTGCTCTAAGTGTTTCATGAGAACAATTAGCAAACTAAGATGGAGCAAAGGACCGGGTCGATGGAGTACCTACAAGTGAAGGGCAATGACGGCGTCCATGAAAATGGTGTAAGACCATCAATAAAGGAGAAAGCCCTATTGACGGACATCCATGCAAATGGTATAAGTCCTATCATCAAAGGTGTCCACAAGGTCCATCAAGAGATGAGAAGGAAGTTCATAAGAAATCGGGAGCTCAAAGCAAAGGTATAACCATTAGGAGCTCTTTTGGTTTTGGTGATCAAGACTCCATAGAGGGAGTGATCACATTTAGGATAGGATAGCCGTACTATCAAGAGGGGAAAAATCGTTGATGAAATGCGGTTATCAAGTGCCACTAGGTGTTTATGATCATTGCATATGCATATAGATGCTAGTGACACTAACTTGACCCGTGAAAAGCTCTTTGAAAAGGCTAACACACGTGCACCTAAGTGAGAGACACTTTGGAGTGTTAGCGCCTTTGCAAACGGGGTGAAGTTTGAGGGTTAGAGAGGGTTTGGTCCATTGGCTTCGGTCCGACGGCTAACACTATCGGAAACGTTACAGTAGAAAAACTAGCATCGGACTCTAACTTGTCTGAGCGTCGGACCATTGGCTTCGGTCCGACGGCTAACACTATCGCGAGCGTCGGACTCTCTGTTTCTGAGCGTCGGACTATTGCGCCACAGTTCGACGGTGCTGTTCGTGCGAGTGCTGACACGTGGCGAGCTGTAGGGCGTCGGACGCGCGTGGTTCGTCCGACGGTGAGCGTCGGACTAACGTCCGACGGTTTTCAACGCTCGGGGAGCTCTCTGGAAGTGTCGGACGATCGTTTCTTTTAGTCCGACGGCTTCGTCTGGCTGAGTCCGACGGTGGTCTGCTGAGGGCGTCGGACCGTAGGTTTTGATCCGACGGTGCTCCGTCCGAAGGTTGGTTTTGGCGCGAGAAAATAGCCGTTGTGTTTCAACGGTCGACTTCAAACGGCAGAGGACAGCGTGGCGTCCATCCGAAGCGTCGGACCTGTGTTGTTAGTCCGATGGTTTGGCCGTCGGACGAGTCCGACGGTACGCAGTTTTGTCCAAACGGCTAGTCTTTTGTGTGTGGCTTATAAATAGTCACTTGGCCGGTTTGGGTAGTATCTCATGGCACTCCTGAACATCATAACATACTTGTGAGCCTTCCTACTCCATTCTCACTCATCCTACTTGATTGTGTTCATCATTTGGTGAGATTGGAGAGCATCAAGTGCATTGCATTGCTTGAGATCATCTAGAGGCACTTGGTAGTTGTCTTTCGCAGCGGTTTCTCTTATTACTCTTGGAAGTTTGCCGACTCCTAGACGGCTTGGAGCTGCGAGGATCAGTTGAGGGAGAGTTGGTGATTGTCTCCGCCTCCGAATCGGTGAAGTTGTGAGGGGTCTCGAGCCTATCCCCGCGGGAGATCGCAAAAGGCTACTCTAGTGGATTGCTCGTAGCTTGTGGATCCTCATCTTGTGTTGGTTGTGCGGCACCCTTGAGAAGGGTTTGACGTGTGATACCAATTAGCGCGTGAACCTCCAAGTGGGTGTATTGCTACAACGAGGACTAGCTTGCCGGCAAGCAAGTGAACCTCGGTAAAAATCTTGTGTCATCTCTCTACCGAGGATTTCTATTGTATTATGATTGATTATTCATTTGGTATTCTCTACTCTTCACCAGCGGTATAAAAATCACTCTCTACTCTTTACATTATCGCACTTACTCTTGTGTAGCTTGTTAGCTTAGTGGCTCACCTAGGAGTAGAGTAGAAGTAGCAACTTAGCCTATTGTGTGTGAAATAGAGACTATAGTTTAGAACGGTTAGGTGGCTTGCATCTTTTAGTAGGCTAGCGCAAGAATTCGCTTTCGCCGCTTATTTGTCTAACCACTTTGTCTTAAGTGTTGTTTGTAGAATTTTATAGGCTATTCACCCCTCTATAGCCATTTAGGACCTTTCACCCAGCCGACCCCTCCCCTCTTCTTCTTCTTCCTTGCGCACTCTGCGCGCGCACGGCGACTCGCGCCGATGACATATCCGGTGAGTGAGAGCCCTCCAGTGAGCTCATCTAAACCTCGCGCACTCCCTGGGGTTCTATCCCGATGGACTACAGCTCGAAGCAAGATCGGTGGCGTTCATGGCGGACGGCCGCGGCGGCGCCGCAACGTTCCCGACCACGGGGTCCTATACCACCCAACTGAGGCTACCTATGTGACCAAGATGCTCACCGCGTACTGCTTGACGCGTTGGTTGGGGTGGAGGCGAACCGGACATGCACAATCGACGACGATGGCGATTCCAGCGGCGTGCTCCGGCTCCGTTCCAACTAACCCTGTGAACCAAATAGAAATACGTCTTGTGCATGAGCTTCGTGGGTTCACCCAGAGTATAGGACACGTAGGGGAGAGGGAAGAAACCCACCTAGGTGGTCCGGCCACGACGAGCGGGTCACGGCGGAGCACCTGCCCGACGCTGAGGAAGAAAGAGTGGCGCGGCTGCTTTGGGTGACGAGTGGAGACTAGAGATGGATCAATCGATGCGCTATGACCTAGATGGACTCTCTGACGAAGGGAATTCGATGATGGGCCGTTCGGTGGTCACGGATTTTGGCGCGGACAGAGGACTCATCGGCGGCGGGATTAGAGAAGAAAGGAGAAGAAACGGACGGCGGTCGGTGGTTTTTATAGGTCAACGGTAGGTGTGTGACGTGGCTGGACCCCCACGGGCCCGGCGTCACCGGCGACACGCGGCCGGCCGGCCCCGGATGCCGCCGGCGCGTGGCGCGGCACGCTCGTGCCAGCGCAGGCAGAGCAGGGGTGGGGTCCCCTGTACTACACTGTAGCAGGACCCTTCACCTTTTCAACTTTTGGCACAATTACTTTTAATTTTGTGTATAAACTTGAAAAATTTCCCAAATATGAGTTGTAGACAATCTTGTGCTGAACAACTTTAGTTTTTGAACCACATTCAAATTTTGAGTGGATTTTGAATAATTCAAAAAGGGGTAAAATGGGTTTTGAATCCTCATTTCAAATTCAGTCAAATTCTCAAGATTTTTCTCAATAAGTTGAAAATATACAAAAACAAAAGTTGTTCTATTTGTTAATACTTACAACTTTCATTAAAAGAGTTTTATCAGATTCTTGATAATTTTTGAAATAGTATTTCAAATTTGAATTTAAAAACATTAATTTGAGTTTAATTTGAATTTCCACTGCATAACTTCAAAATCTCCAAAATTAAAAGTTGTTCCATTTTGAAAGGGATAAATTTTTTTAAGGGACCATCATCAGATTCTTGCTAGTTTTTGAATTTATTTTTTAAATTTAAACTTTAAAGCATAGATTGGGTTTTATTTGAAATTCTTTTTAATAACTTCGAAATTGTCGAAAATAGAAGTTGCTCAATTTTTAAAGATTTACAACTTTTGTTTAAGGCCCAACCTCTAGTTCTTTTAGTTTTTCAATTAGAGTTTTGGGTTTCAATTTAGGGTTTATAAATTAATCTTCTTTTCATTTTCTATAGATTTAGAGATATACACACAAACAAGCATTTAAATCGTAAATTCACTCAAAGCACCTATGCACAATCACATGTAGAGATAAAATTTATTTTTTGTGAATGCACAGTACAAATAAATTTGCACAAGATGATTTGTATATAATCATGATGATATGTCATGTTTTAATTATAGAAACAGCAGGGTGTTACAGTAGGTACCGATGCACGGCACCACGCAATTTCCATCACAGTTGTTGTAATGGTTTTGATAAATGATTGTCCTTGTCTGGAAGAATTGACCAGTACAATGGACGCGAGTACAATTGGAATCCTTCGAATCCAGGTCCAGAAAAAATGACATAAATGTCTCATTAAACAATCCATTACGCAGCCCGAGAAACAAATGAATTGAGGAAACGGCTCCTGCTTTTGACTCCTGTTCCAGATTTTTTATGCACTAATCTAAACCAAATTAGGGAGGCAAAAACACTTGATATGTCTGGATCAGCAACAAAGATGAGACATCCCTTTCAGCAGCACTTGGAAAAATATCAGGTGATTAGTTGTGAATTTGTCACCTGTCAGCTAGGGGACAAGAATTGTGCTGTTGCGGCTTGCAGGTTTGTTGGTGTGTGCATGTAGCGGTGGTGCTACATTTATGATCTTCCTGCCTTTCCTTTCTCCATACTCCAATCCAGAGGCACAGGAGAGAGAAAGCCAGAAAGGCACTACTACGCTCCTAGAGAGAGAGGAGGCAGAGAATCTCCCAGGTCCGAAATTGTCCAAAAGTCTGAACTCACCGCACACAGGGAAAAAAAAAAAGAGAAAGAGGGGAATGGGAAAGGCACAGAGAAGCCCCTAATTTATGGCTTTTTCCACCCAAAACCCAATGCAAAGTGATGAAGAAAATCAATGCCTTCTCCTATCCACCACCGAACCTTGGTAGAGTGAGAACAATACTCCAGTCCTCCTACAAGAGGAGCCGGCAGAGAATGAGAAGACCAGAAGTTGACAAACTTTTCCTGTTCTTCGAGAAGCCCATTTTTTCTCCTCTTCTTCTCCACTAGATAGAGAAAGGGCAGAGAGCAAGAGAGAGGGAGTCCAGGAGGAGAAGAAGATCCCTCTCATCGTCATCTGCCGGCCAATCTAATCTGGGACTCCTCCCGTCCATGGCCTAGTGACGAAGGATTGTATCTCTGTCCATGTGGATGGCGATAAATTAGTACTTGTTTATTGTTGTTGCTATTTGGTTGGTTGGTCTTGTCCCCTTGTTTGAGGAAGTGGGGATGGGCGGAATCTTTTGTTGGATCATGGCAGTTCCAATGCGGCCGGCGGGCTTCGTCTCCCCGTGACATGGTGAGCAGGTGAGGGGACGGATTATCTCCTGTTCTTGGCTGCTTCCCTCTGTTCTCGTCTGGTTTGGTCTAGTCGCCATTGTTTCAGCGGAGAACGGGGTCGGAAGCCTTTGCTTGGAGGTTCTCCCCTCTGTTTCTTGGCCATATGATGTTCTACTTCTGCCTAGATTTTGTCTGCAAAAAATTCGTGTCCTTTCGGTTTCGTGGTTTTGGTTGCGCTTTTTGGTTGGATAATAGTGTCGGAAAGCTGGCAGCTTTCAGCTTTCTTGGTTTTGGTTTGATTCTGTTCTTGCAGTGTGCTTGTGATGTTGTGATTTGAAGAATTGTTTCGGAAAGCTCTGATTTTTTTTAGCGCTTTAATAGTTTTGATGATTCCTTCTGGCTTTACAGTTTCCTGCGGTTTGTGATCTCGTCTTCAATTTTTTTTTGTCGCTTGCATTTATTTCCCTTAACATTTCTTTTTTCCTTCCATACCCTGACGTCCTGCAAATGCCAAACTACAGGTCTCTTGTTGCTGACACTACCTGGACTTTTCTTGTGCTTATGACAAAGACGAACTGATAAGCTGGCATTCATAGCTCTCAGAATCCCTCAGCCACCGTCGTTTTGCATCCGAGAACTTGGTAAGTAGTATGAGATGTCCTCCTTGCCGTTTTCTGAACCAATGCTTGTTTTACCTTCTGTTTGTCATCAGAGAAGATCCTTGTCTTACTTGTTGGTCAAAATTGAAGTGTCTGTAAAGAATGTTAAGTGATGCTATCTTCTGTGCTGTTTCTTTCGCTTTGGACTAGATTTTCAGCATTTTCTTCGATG
Organism: Eremochloa ophiuroides; assembly: GCA_038502445.1. Taxonomy (NCBI): domain Eukaryota; kingdom Viridiplantae; phylum Streptophyta; class Magnoliopsida; order Poales; family Poaceae; genus Eremochloa; species Eremochloa ophiuroides. Next base: position 62,517,244 of record JAHLJS010000003.1, on the reverse strand, counting down.
GATAAGATTACTGGCACTTAGATATTTTCCAGCAAAACTATTTTTCTGGGATGTTGGTTACTTGTTTAACTCCCATTGCAGTTTGATCTCTACTTCAGTTGCATTATTTAAAGTTTTGATGATTGCTCATGTTCAGAGTTTGCAGAAATTAGGGGCTTACTTCCAATTCTCTGTTTTATGTCTGCTTACGAGATGTGATTGCCAATTTTCAGGTCACTTCCTGGTGCATTCCTGTGCTGCAAAAGGTGCTGTTGTCCTTGAACTACGGAGGCTTGATCTGCAGATTCTTCCATTTGGTACTGCTCCGTATCAGACCTCTTTGTAAGTTTGATATCTTCACACCCAGTCTCCAAACCCTGATGTTTATTTCAGTTTTTGGCTTCTTAATTATAAATGTAATTAATTATGCTAACAAATTCAAACATCTGTCTATAACAGTGATACAGTTTATTTTTGTGTGGTGGTTCCCCTTTTTGCTTGAAGAAAACTATATTTTGCTGATTTGGTTATTATGTTCGAGGATATTTTCCCATATCTGGGCTTGAACCAAGCCAATGCATTGATATTAAGTGTTTGTAACTGTCGATTGATCTTTTATGCTTGTCATTTAATAAGGAGGTACTCCCTCCGCCCCAAAAAACATGCAACTACGGGTTGCGTACCAGATAAAGTAGTTCATGTTTGACCAAGCTTCCAGTGAATATTATTCGTATTTATAGCTCCAAATTAATATATTATGAAAATACATTTCATAAGTAATCTAATGGTGTCTATTTGACATTATAAATATTTATAGTTTTTTATTTATAATTGGTCAAAGTTGGTACACTGAAACATGCTACTGTGCTAGAATTGCATGTTTTTTGGACGGAGGGAGTATAATGGATCATAATCCATTGTTTGCAGAAAGTGACAGCCTGGGTCCAGACTCTAGACATTGTAAGGACCTGTTTGGTAACGCTCTATGGAGCTGGTTCTCGAAGAGAATCACTCCTCCGCAGCCAAACGCAAAAGAAAAGCACCCAGCTTCTTTAGAGAATCAAAGTGAATAGCTTCTCAATTTTATATACAAGTAAGGGAGAAAAAAAAAACTTAGCTTCCCCGGAATCTCTCCCGCTCCCTGTTATATACGAGGGAGAAAAAAAAAACTTGCTTCCCCGGAATCTCACCCGCTCCCTGTTATATATTGGTGGGGATCAGTTGAGAATCAATTCTCTGCTGCTGATCTCCTATCCTACTTCCTCCCAAGAATCTAATGAAACCACACCATCGGAGAATGGAGGAGCAGAGTAGTTAAAATCCAGGAGCAGAGATCTCACAAACGGGACCTAAACTCAGTGAAGATTGTAGAGTAGATATGTAACAGTTGATGTTCCCACAAAAAGACTTGCCAAGGGTAGAAAAAGGGAGTTGTGAAGCGCGTGACGGCCGCGTGGTTGTGAAGCATGTGCGGACTGCGTGGTTGTGAAGTGCGTGACGGGCCGCGTGGTTGTGAAGTGTGTGACGGGACGCACGGTTGTGAAGCGCGTGACGGCCGCGTGGTTTTGAAGCGCGTGACTGCCGTGTGGTTGTGAAGCGCGTGACGGGCCTTGTAGTTGTGAAGTGTGTGACGGGCCGCGCGGCTGTAAAGTGCGTGATCCCTCCCGCCGCCGCCTCGCACCACCACCCACAACCACTGGCGACGCACCGCCTTGCAGCCCCGCCTACCGTTTGCCCTGGCCATCCGACCCCGCCCTCCGTTGATCCTTCGGCTCCGTCAACCAGTCGCCAGTGAGCCTCCGTCACCCTCCGCTGATCCATCAGCTTGGTCAACCAGTCGCCGGTGAGCCTCCCCAACCACCCGCCTCCACCACAGCCTGCAGTGCTCCACCGCCTCACCGCCCCCCGCCCACCCACCGCCACCCACCGCAGGGCCAGCCTACTGCCAGAGATCTAGGGTTTGGGGGAGGCAGCAAACCCTAACCCTCCTCCAGCGATGTTTGGCGTCAGCGAGGGAGTGCGGTTGCGCGAGCGAGTGCCTGCCGCTGGTTAGATTTTGTGTATACAAAGGCTACTGTTGCTCTGTTTACTTATTCCTGATATTGATAAAATATGGCATATTAGTGTGCAAATTTTTCTAGGCCAATGCCAGCTGGGCTGGAAAACATTCAGAGGCTGTAGGTGTGATAAACCTTTTTTAGTAACTGAGTTTATGCCTGAAATAATTGTCATGGGTTGACAAACGCTGCTGTTGCTTTGTTTACTTATTGCTGATATTGACAAAATATGGTATACTAGTGTATCAGATTTTTCTAGGCCAATGCCATTTAGGCTGGAAAACATAAAACAGTGGGCAATTCTTTTTGGGATATAGTGTTTTTATTTGCGTTTGGAACTTCATGTCCCACGCAAAGATTGCATTACTACATTATTGTCATTGACTTATGAGATGGGCTTTTTATGTTTGATAGCACCCTTTGGTGATTTCATCATGTTTCCTTTCTCATTTTTTCCCTACGCCAAGTCCAGAGAGAGGCTACACATATGGACAATTTTCTACTGACTAAAATGAAAGAATCTGTTATGGCATTTATATGTTAATACTTAATAGCATTACAGTTGTGGCCATTTTAGTATGGGTACCTTTTCATATTTTGCAAAGTGAAATCCAAAAGGAAAGGCTGTGCTTGTGGACAAGTTTTTTACTGATCTATTGTGATTCTCTAATGATAGCTCTAACCTAGCTTTTCTATGTCAATACTTGACAGATATGGGGAAAAAAGTTGAGGGTGAGACCTATATTCAAGGATACCTTGACATGGAAGATTCTAGTGTAAACTCTAATGGCAATGTGTTGCTGTATCACAAGGAGAACAAACCAAGTGTGCATCTTACTGAGAGATTAACAATAATAGCTTCAAATGGATCTGTACATTATGACAAGGAAATGATAAAGCGAACAATGCTTGTACATGAAGCTACATTTCGGAAACAGGTATATTCTGATGAAGGGATAAAAGGGCATTCTATGTAGTGTTGTTGTTTTCTTATTCTTGCCTATAGTTCTAATAGCTCATTTTCTTTACCATTTTGATGTCTATGTAGGTGTATGAACTTCACCGTCTTTATAAAATTCAGAAGGAATTAATGGCACGGTTCCAAAGAGAAGATCTGCCAAGGTCCTCTGCATCACAGGCACTGCTTCGTGATGTTAAAGGAATGCAGCACACTGAAAATCCTATTTCTGGACATGATCCTAAGCAATCATGCACCGATTTGATAAATGAAAGTAGTTCACAATATAGTGTGAGTGGAACTCCTTTGAGGCATAACAATGTTAGGTCTCAAAAGAAAATGTTTGACCTGCAGCTTCCAGCAGATGTATATGCTGACGATGATGATGATGATGTGGAGATACTGGAAGTGAGGCCTTCGAAAAAATTGCCTGGGGCTAATGGTTCTGTTCTTTTTGGAAATGTCAGCCGCAGCCTTCAAAATAGTGAGGGCTATTCACATATGAAGAATTGGAGTACTGATATACAGGCACACCATAGCTCAGCTGTGCATATACTGAATAAATCAGTTGAAGAATCATCTAGGGTGGATATAACAGATTTTCTTGGTGTGGCAATATCTGCTCCCCAGAACCAGCATTATGTATCACAGGGAGTGAACTTGAACCTCACAAGCTTGGAAGCAAAACTAAAAGAAAAATGTGCTGGTAAAGCATCTGGTTCAAGGTTCATTGGAGCAAACAAGGAAATAAGGAACATCAATTCATTTCAGCAGAGAAAGGATGGTAAGATTTCTACAGCTTTTTTTTTTAGGCATGTTTTATAACTTTGTGATTAACTATCATCAGTGCACGCTAATGTAGTTTCCTATTTCTTATTCAGACTCAAACTCTAGCATGGCATGGTACAAACAAAATTGCACTGGTTCCTCAATGGGGCATTACGCTCCCAGTGCTAGCACCGTCAATCACTCGATCCTCGCTCCGCTTGGCTTCAATCATGCACTGAATCCTCCATGGCAAAGCAACAACACGAGCTACTTGACTAAGAGTCATTGTGGTGCTGCTGAAACATTCATTGCTAAGGATGCCCTTTCCAATGGTGTCTCGATGGATTCTACTCCAGAGGCACCCTATCATCATTCACTGAAGGATCCATGGAGGTGCAGGATATCAAAAGCTTCCTGCACTCCATGATAACCTGAAGGATATAGATCTGAATGACACACTGGTTGATGCCGTTGCCACTTGGGAACAGGGAAGCGAGACACCAGTGGTCGATATCTCCTTGCTCAGCAAGAAACCAGTAAGCCTGATGGAATCACAAGTCCCATCAAGTTATGCAAAGGACCATTCCCAGATTTTGCCCAGCCCCAGATTATATTCAGAAAGTAGAACTCCCACGAGAAGCCCCGCCTTCCCTATCAGTGTTGGTGCTGAAAAAGATTCTCGGTGCTCACCCACTCAACAGTATGACCTAAACATTGGACCATCGATTAAGTGTGAAGCTGACATGGAAATTCACCCCCAGTGCAAGGAAAGTGACACAGATATTAGGAATCTCATTGACCTGAATGAAGCCTTGCCAATTATCGATGATCCAGAAATGGATGCTCATGAATCAGGTGACATTGTTCCTCATGAACCCAATGATCCTTCACAGGATTCTGTTGCTATAGCAGCTGCAGCAGAGAGGCTGGTAGAAATGTGGAATGATAGCATTCAGCCTGCATCTCCTCAACCTGACATTTTGCATTGGTTCGCTGACCTAGCTATATCCAAAGATAACACAGTGTTGGACAAGGACAGTGATGATGACTTTGAGGCTGCAACACTGAAGCTGCAAGAAACCAAAAACAGCGAGTACCCTTCAACACCAAGAACAACCCATGGTGTTAACCGTAACTCTGGCCATTGCCCTGCAGCTTCACTTGTTTCAAAGCCTCAGAGAGGTAGAGGACAAGGACGTCGACAGAGGAAAGACTTTCAGAGGGACATCCTGCCAGGCCTTGTGTCATTGCCGAAGCACGAGGTATCAGAGGATCTTCGTGCACTTGGAAGGTCCAAGCCAGCCACGCCACCGAAACGAGGCCGAAACAGGCAGCAACCGAGGGGGAGGCGCCGGGCTAGAAGCGCGGCTGTTGCCATGGAAGTACAGGAAACCGAGGTCAGCCCACCAGCACAGGCATCACCATCTCTGGTCCCTGCTGACTTGGACGCTGATGCACTGGGCATAACAAGGTGGGGAAGGACCACCAGACGTTGTCGACGGCCGAGATGCCCGCCGGTGAACAATGCATCGTTGCGTGTAGCTTGAGAGAGTTTTAGGCATCTTAGCTGATGAGAATTAGCCAGAATTCGGAAACTGTTTTTTTTTTCTCCTGACATGTTGGAGGAAATTGGGGAACTAGTAGGTTAAAAGTAATCAGTCACAATTGTACATGCTTCTCAGTGCTAATTGGGGCTCCTGAGACCTGGATTGGATCAAAACACTCTGTACATCTCTTTGAAATGAACTCTAATCCTAAAGGAACGCGCCTGGAGAATTTGCTTTCTAACGAGTTTGTTACAATTTCTGTTTCCCGTAGTGCATCTGATTGTTGCTCAGGCTGACATGCCAGTGTGATGTCATGCTCTGAGTAGTCATGTTGGATAGGCAGCAGGTTTAGTTAGTTTTGTTATTGTTAATGTCATGTGATCTTTCTAGTGCTTCCTTGTCAAATACAAGATATGTTGTAAATTTGTGGAATGGAGGTCGAGCATCACCAAGAGTGTCATATATGTCTTCTCCATCCGTGATTTTTTGGAAAAAAAAACGTGAAAAACTACTCTTCAACAATTCTCCATACTCCTTCCCAATTGGCAAAATATCCCTTCCTGCGCGCGCCGGCTTCTTCCTCCGATGGTTTTCTGCGCGAAGCCTCCGCCTTCGCGCCATAGGCCAGGTTCATCGAGGCCGCCTGATTGGATTCCCGGCTGATTGAGTTTCCGTAGCCGCCGCCGCCGCCAGGAGGCAACCAAGCAGCAGGAACAACCTTCGCTTGTCCTCTGAATGCGCCTGGCCGTGCCCTGCTTCGTTGGCTGCATGGCACCGTGCTGCTGCTTGTCTTTTGCTGGATACCTGGTACTGGTAGTGCTCATTTTCGCTACCTCCTGGTAGGGCTGCCGCCGGCTGCAGAACGCCCGAACAAGCAACGAAGAAGGAACGGAGTCTCGCAACCTGTGATACCTCGTGCTATCAGGGGTGCCCAAATCCATTTTCACGAGCCTTCACTCGATTCCTGTTGAGCGAACGATCCGACAAGCCGACGCGTGTGTATGGGTTTGGACCATGGAGGAAGCGTAAGTTGAGCCAGCGAGCCTATGAGCGGACGCGTGTGCATATGTGTATGAACCAAGTCGCATGCTGTCTGACGTCACTTTTAGAAAAGCAAAATGTTTATTTTAAATTACTATAACTTCCAAATCATAAATCCGATTTTAATTTCATCTTCACCTGTGTATTTTATGTGACAAGACGAACAAAACTAGACCTCACTTTCGTATTTTTTGAAGAATTTTATTCTAATAACATATTATCTGTACTAATTTACAACATATAATTTATACGAGTTTCATTGAATAACTTATCTACGTAACTTACGTCTGATAACTTTTATACAAAAGTTGTGTTTCATAACATTTGTGTTTTGTAAATTTTAGTATAAGTTATATATTAATTGGTTACTTTTGCGTGTTAATAACTTTTGTGTTTGCGAGTTCTTGTATAAGTTATAAGTTAGCTTGTTTCTTTGTATTTAGTAACTTCTGTAAATAAGTAGTGTTTCGTAACTATTATGTTTCTAAGTTTTAGCATAAGTTAAAAATTATATATTATAAGTTAATGTTATATAAATTATACACTTTAAGTTAGTAATATAAATTTTTATTTGAATAAAATTCTTTGAAACATATGTACCTGGGGTCTAATTTTGTTCGTCTCGTCGTAAACACGTATGTGCACACGGAATTTGAAATGGATACACCATTTAAAAATTATAATATTTTAAAATAAATAATCGGTAAGAAAAATGAGCGGCCTAAGTTTCGATTCGGCTCCCAATCACAAAGTGGAGTTGCAGGCTGCAGGCCATCCAACAAAAGAAAAAAGTGGGAATCAATATTTACCTAAAAAGGAAAGACAGGAATTGGTCGGATCGTTCGCTCGATTTAAATCGATTGGCTCCGTCAAGGGTGTGGGTCTACAATTTAATATTTTGATAGTTAATTATGAGATACCTTGGAGATGATGTTTTTTTCCTTTTCAAACTTATTTGGGAGTTGGTTGGGAAATACCATGATTTGCGGAATAAAATATAGAAAACTCTTGGAGATTCTCTCAACTTTGCTAATTTTCACTACACCTTCCCTCAATCCCTCCTGGAATGAACGGTGACACAGCCGTTCAAGCCCTATTTAAAACCTTAGAATTTTTCCTATGCATTTTTCTAATAAAATTTCTGGGTTCTAAATAGACCACGTATCATGTTTCAACGGTGGCCAGGCTTGGGGTCGCGCGGCGGCGGCGCTGCGAGCGCAACGGTGGCCGGGCTCTGAGCGCGGGCTCGCGTGGCGGACCTCCCTCCGGCGACAGCGAGCAAACTGGAGATGGTGGGTTGCGGCCAGATCCGGCTGCGGGAGGCCCGATGCGTCGGTGGAGGGGTGGATGCGGTGGATTGCTGCCGGATGCGGCTACGGGAGGCCGGTCAGAGCCGGCGGCGGTGCTCCCCGCGGCGGCAGATCCCGACGAGCAGGCTCAGTGGGCCATTGGGTTCGCTGGGCTTTTCTTTTTTTTTTCTTTTTTTTTCCGATTAGCCGTGGCGGGCACACAACCGCCTCGGTAAAGGTCACGATTATCCGAGGCGGTTGAGAAAACCGCCACGGTTAATGGAAAACGCCCGCCACCGTTAAAAATAATGTAGTAGTGCCAGCACGCCCATGGCGGACCGGCGGCAACCGGCATGGCGGCGCACGCGCGTTCCGACGACTAGAGTACGGTAGGGCTTGGGATAAGTTACGGGGAAGGTCCAGCAGGCTCACCCAGACGAGATGCGCGAGCTAGTTGAGGCAGAGATGAAGTGGAGCGAGGGCGTCGGCATCAACAGTGGCTTCGGCGGCGCGCTCTGGCGGCGATGAGCACGTTCCGGTGAATCCATGACGTCACTGACCAAGCCATCAATACAGGAGCATCAAGGTGATCAGTAGGACCAGAAACAAAGACTAAAAGAGTAAGAAGGATGCCGAGACAGCCTGGACAGGTGAGGATCGAGCTCGGTGGCCATGGCGGCCCGCCGAGGGGAAAACGGCGACTCGGGGTGGCTTCCGATGACATCAAGCAGTACCAGCTGGTTGAATAAATTCGTAGGGAGGTGATGGAGCTGTGAACACAAGGAATTGAGCTGTGGTGGCATAGGCACGGCAAATTTGGCCGCGGACCAGAGCTCGGCCATGGCAACAAGACGAAGGAAGAACGAGCAGAGCTCGTCGGTTCTTATAGAGCAAGGGGAACAAGAGACAGACAAGCTTCCGGGCCCCCCCTCCCCCCACGATTTCGACAGCACCGGCGACAGATCCCGGCCAGGCCCCGGGCGGCACCGGCGCCTGTGCCCGTGCAGTAGCAGTGTAGGGGCCGGTACTGTAGCATGTACTTGCTCCTCAATACCTTTTGCAAAATTACTTTTCCTTTTGTGTAGAAACTTGAAAAAGGTCCTTAATACAAGTTGTAGAAAATTTCAATCTGAACAACTTTGGGTTTTGTATCTCATTCAAATTTTGAATGGATTTTGAAATATGAAAAAGGGGGTAAATAGGGATTTTGAATTTTAATCCTAATCCAATCAAATTCTCAAGATTTCACTCAATAAGTTGAAAATATCCAAAAATAAAAGTTATTCTTCTTGACAAGCCTTACAACTTTCATTAAAGGAATTTTGTCAGATTCTCGATAATTTTTGAAATTGCATTTCAAATTTGAATCTTAAAACACTAATTAGGGTTTTATTTAAATTTTTATTTAACAACTTCAAAAGTACCCAAAATAAAAGTTGTTCCATTTTAAAAGGTCCACAACTTTTATTAAAGCACTCTCCTCATATTCTTGCAAGTTTTTGAAATTGAGTTTCAACTCTAAACTTTAAAGCATAAATTAAGGTTTTATTTGAAATTATTTTCAATAACTTCAAAATTGCCCAAAATAGAAGCTGCTCAACTTTTAAAGATTTACATCTTTGGTTTAAGGGCCAACTCCTAGTTCCTTTTAATTTTTGTAGTAGGGTTTTGGGTCCGATTAGGGTTTTTAATTGATTTTCTTTTTATTTTTAATTGGATTTAGATAATTACAAACAACCAAGCATTTGAATCATAAAATCACTCTAAGGCACCTATGCACAATCACAAGTAGAAAATAAAAATTATCTTAGTGATGCACAGTAAAAATGAGTTTATGCGAGATGATTTGCATGCAATCATGATGACATGGCAGGTTTTAGTTACACTAACACCAAGGGTGTTACATTAACAAGCTCACAGCCTGAATGTTCTATGATTCAAGGCTTATGCTTTATTCTTTTGCGGGTGTATAGTGCACTGCAATCTGTTATTTCATAGTATCTACAATTTCATATGGCCTCAAAAAACAATGACAGATGACCTGCATCTCGATCTTTGCTCATGGTTTCTTTTATATGACATTTCGGCCCTGTTTGTATCCCTCAGTTTTTGGCAGTTTTTAAGAATCTTGCTTTTGGCAGTTTTTAAGAATCTTGCTTTTTCAAAACTGGGTAGGATCAAACAACCTTATTTTCTTCTACCAGTTTTTGCCAGATTCTTAAAAGCTTTTGTCACTCATAGAGCAATGAATGAATTTAGATTCTTAGAAACCGAAGGATCCAAACACCTGACTAATTTTTGCTCAAAATTTAGATTTTAGAAACTAAAGGCAAAAACTAGTTTTTAAAAATCTAAAACTCATCCAAACAGGGCCTTCGTATAGAATGTATCTCTGCTTCAACACGCTCCTCTTGTAAATCTACTATGCAATGCAGGATCAATTATGGCCGTGTTCGTTTTTTTTTTGTCTGATTTGAGTGGAGTTCATTACCAGCCTTTTTGTGTGTTGGTTGTTGCTTCCTTGCAGGTTGCAGCTTTGCTTCCTTTGTGTGCACACATGATACAACACAGATCGTCTCGTCTTTAGGCATTTCCAAATACGGCTTACCATAGCCGATATTTTGAGTACTGTTGTGCAACTATGTATTCTATACTTCGCAAATGATTTGAAGCAATATATAGCACATCTACCATTATCAGGGTAAATCTCTTCCTAATCTAATCAAATTATTCTTTATGCAATCGAAATTCTACTACGATACCCGCAGAATCATCGCCCGTGGAATCCTTTAGTACAATAATGTTCGAATGACCAATGCTCAGGTGGTAGCAAAGGCTATGCTTGGTACGGCACGGCAGCAGGACTGCAGGAGGATTGCTTCCGCTGCCATCCTTGTGTTAGCTACACTGATTACAGCATTCGTGGACGCACACGGCTGCGAATTGTGATTAACCAAGGGTTTAAGCGAGGTCAGTGGACTAGTGGGCTCCCTCAAAGGCATACAGAGTGCTAGAGCTAGCTTGTTGCATCAGCACTCTTTCTTCAGTTCTTCTTTGATCAGTAATGAAAAGATTTGTTGAGTAGTTTCTTTTGAGTGAAGTTGAGTAATTAATTGATAAAGGGACATGAACCTTTAGTACCAGGGATGCATCTGAAAATATTTCCATGCCTCCATAGTCTTCTTGTTACAGTTTCTGTAATTGGTTTTGGTGTAAGTTTCTTTAATACTCACTCCATCCCAAAATAGATCGTTGAATATACTTTTATAATAAATTTGCAATTCAGTCAGCCGAATAGAGCCTTATTTGGAGGTATGAATGTTGTACTCATTTTCTATAAGCTCAGTCAAAATTGAGAAAGTTTGACCAACACACATCCATAACGACATCCATTTTGGAACGGACGAACAGAGGGAGTAGTTAGTTATTTTGTTCTGCTTATCTTTTGTATTTGCTTTGATTTTTCTTTTGTTCCCAGAAGAAGCACAACGACATAAATATGATGCGGCAAACAAACATCAGTGGTAATGACTTCGGATTTACACTGTAAACAGTTCTGAATTTTTGACATGGTAAACGTTGATGGTTTATTACCAGAGTTACAGACACTCAATTCGCCGCAACCAAAAGAGGAGCAACATGATCGTTCGTATCTTGCGTCAAAGGTTACAAGCAAGATATGTGAGCACCAAAGCATGCCACAAAGCAGGAAATTTCATCCTATGATCCTATCTCCCCATGCAATTGCTCTATGGATCCACGGTGCACAAAAGGCACTTCTACGAGTGATGGCTTTAAGGAATTCCTTTACATTGGGTCACAGACAATTGGACCCCATCATGTGCAGTTTAGCCGGGCCCATCTGTCAATCAGTCTCTGCTCACTACCACCACTTCTCAAAGAAGACATTGTGCTTAGGGCAGCAGGCACATAACACAAACCACAAAAGAGGAGACCTCCTCAAAAGGATTGCCAAACCACTAACTACAATGAGTGGACTTTTGCATTGCTGAAATTTTTTTTTCTCTCTCGCCTTTTCTCATCTGTGAGAAATTTCTCATGGATGAGTGAGTCACTGTCTGGTCCTACTGTACACCACGATGCAGTACATGACAATGGGGTCATTTACTTTGTACCTTTCTGCAAGGCATGGAGCAAGGACAAAGATTGTAAATGGCAGTCAAGGCCAAACGCATTCCTTTCTACAGAAAGAATGAAGATGAACTGCCTGGCTAGCTAACCAACCATGCATATGGAGTCCTTGCAATGCATTCATCATGATTCACTCCTAGTTGAGCGTGCACTGCATTTGTGTAGCACTGTGAGCTTCCCATAAATTTCAGATCTTATTTGGAGAAAACTTTCACTTTAGCAAATCCCTCGTCCTCGCGATCAATTATTCTGAAATCTGAAATAAGTATAAGGTACACAGTCCACAGAAATGGAAACAAACATAACTCCAGACTCCAGCAAACAAAATGGGACCTAAGCTGAACTCAGCATCCAGCAACGGTCCCTATCACAAACATACTCACTAAATGACCACAATCAAAATAGTCAAACATTCCCTCCCGTTTGAATCCCTCATGAAAATGAGATTGGTGGGGGTGGGGCAACAACCATACACATTGCGTGAGCACGGAGCATATATCCTTTCTCCAGACACGCGAAAACTGAAAGCGAAAAGAAGAAAAATACCTAGTCAAAAGCGCTAGATTGCTACTTTTATCATGTTTATTGTAGTTGTTTTGTTAACCACTTGATGTCATGTTCCTCCCAAGCAAACCACCTTTGCTAATGTGCTAATCTTTCCATCAACCACATCATCACGAACCGTATGCACTTAACCATTAAGAATGAATAAATACATGAATCTGGATTTAAGCAATCGAAGGAAAGGGTGGAGAAAGAGGAGTGGGGCAAGGTTGCTAGGGTTTTTAAATACAAACGGCTAGTACAGCATTGCCCGTACTGCCCTAGTGCCATAAATAATATCACATGAACATTTCCCTCGCCCAAAACCAGGACAACACGTTGGTATGCCCTGTTCTGTTCTTGTGCGCGCGCATCAATTCGAGACAATTCCTTTGCCCGTGTACCCTCCCCCAAAACAAATGTATTCTTTGACCAATGCAGGCATACACACCTGTATCTCCTTTTTTTTTTCTCTCCCTAAAAGAGAAATTCACAAACTCCCAACCAGTTCCGCAACAAGATCGTCTGAAAATGACATTAAAAAACAAAACCATCTGAAAATTTAAGCAGAACACTATCGAAAGCTTCAGCTTTTTATTGTTTTGGATCTGCTGCACCTGTTCTCCCTTGATCTCTGACATAGAGAGGTTGTTGCACTTAACTAAACCAAAGGGTCCTAATCCTCTTATCATGCATACTTAGGCTTTAGGAGTGCAGCAGCCAGCAGTGGAAAGTAAGAGAAAACAGCAGAGAGAGCAGAGAAGAGTGAGAGAAGGAGTGCACTTGCTCCCCAGCTCAAGACCAGCACAGGAATTAAAGCAAAAGGGGAGGACAGATTGAGCACCAATTAAAGGCAGGCAGCTGGAGCTCTGCAATCGGCCATGGCCTGCCATCTCCTTGCTTGCTATCTTTAGCCGCTGCTCGCATTGCTTGTGGACGCAGGGGAGGAAGCTGATCGCCAGGGGAGCCAGAACACAGCACAACAGAGGAGGAGAGAGAGGAGACCGACCACCTGGGCCCTCCCCTCCCCTCCCCTCTCCTCCTCTGTTCCGCGGCGGGCGGCAAGACATGGGGTGCGCGGCGTCCAGGCACGGGGCGGTGTCCTCGCCGTCGTACGACGTGTCGTCGTGCTCCTACAACATGTCCCGCAGCGCGTCGGCGTCGGCGCACCTAGGCTCGTCGTCGTCGGCGCTGTCGATATGGAGCCGGCCGGTGCGTCTGGAGGCGTTCGACAACAACGACGCCGCCGCCGCCGCCGACGACGACGACGAGCGGCGGCGGCTGTCGGGGAGGGAAGCGGCCGCGGCGGCAATGCCAGGGCCGGTCACGGCGACGGCGCGGCTCGGGAACGCCCGTCGGTGCGTGGCGAGCGAGCAGGCGGCGGCCGGGTGGCCGTCGTGGCTGAGCGCGGTGGCCGCCGAGGCCGTGCACGGGTGGGTGCCGCTCCGCGCCGAGGGCTTCGAGAAGCTGGAGAAGGTCGGGCAGGGCACGTACAGCAGCGTGTTCCGCGCGCGGGAGCTCGCCACGGGCCGCCTGGTGGCGCTCAAGAAGGTTCGCTTCGACAGCCTGGAGCCCGAGAGCGTGCGGTTCATGGCCCGCGAGATCCTCCTCCTCCGCCGCCTCCGCGGCCACCCCAACGTCGTCGCGCTCGACGGCCTCGTCACCTCCCGCTCCTCCTCCTCCATCTACCTCGTCTTCGAGTACCTCCACCACGACCTCGCCGGCCTCAACTCCTCCCCCGACATCACCTTCACCGAGCCCCAGGTACGAGGATCGGAGCACCTTCTTGTCAGAATGCAATGTGACTGATCGCGGGGACCACCATGCATGCTGTCGGTCAGAGCTTGATGCTGACGCCATGGCGGCGTGCGTGCGTGCAGATCAAGTGCTACATGCGGCAGCTGCTGGAGGGGCTGGCGCACTGCCACGCGCGCGGGGTGATGCACAGGGACATCAAGTGCGCCAACCTGCTGGTGAGCGACGGCGGCGAGCTGAAGGTGGCGGACTTCGGGCTGGCGAGCCTGTGGTCGCCGTCGTCGGCGGCGCCGCTGACGAGCCGGGTGGTGACGCTGTGGTACCGCCCGCCGGAGCTGCTGCTGGGCGCCACGGCGTACGAGCCCTCCGTGGACCTGTGGAGCGCCGGGTGCGTGTTCGCCGAGATGCACGCGCGCCGCCCCGTGCTGCAGGGCCGCACCGAGGTGGAGCAGATCCACAAGATCTTCAAGCTCTGCGGCTCGCCGCCCGACGACTTCTGGCGCCGCTCGGGGCTCGCCCACGCCGCCGTCTTCCGCCCGCACCAGCCGTACCCGAGCCGGCTCCGGGACACCTTCGCCGCCTCCATGCCCGACCACGCCTTCCGCCTTCTCGCCACGCTCCTCGCCCTCGACCCCGCCGGCCGCGGCACCGCCGCCGCCGCCCTCCACGCCGAGGTACCAGCTAGGAGGAGCTTCATTGTTCGTCTGTCGTGTGCCTGATTGAAACTCATTCTGTCATTTGAAATTGCTAATTAATCGCCATGCATGCATCGCTGTCGCTGCTGCATCCATGATCCATCAGTACTTCACGACGGCGCCGTACGAGTGCGAGCCGGCGAGCCTGCCCAAGTACGCGCCCAACAAGGAGATGGACGCCAAGTTCCGGGAAGAATCTAGGAGGAGGAGCAGCAACCTCCGGACCCACGGCGGCGAGGCGGCGCGGCGGCACAAGAGCATGCAGCTGCAGGACACGAACCAGAGCCACGTCCACGCTGAGGAATCGCTGCCCGTCGTTGCCGAGAGCGGCGCGGCGGTGGCGAGGAACGGCGGCGAGTCGCGGCTGTTCGTCGACCTGGAGCCCGTGCCGGCGATCAGCAATCGGCACGGCGACCACGCGGCTCCGTACGCCAAGACCATGTCCAGCAGCTTCAAGGAGCCGCCGCGTGCCGCCGACCGCCTCCCTCTGTCCGGCGGCCCCGTGCAGCTCGCCGAGTCCACCGGCTTCGCCTGGGCCAAGAAGCCCCGGCCCGACGCCACGACGGCTGTGACGAAGCGGAGCGGCTCCAAGGGGCCAGCGACCAACCACAGCAACAACAACAACAACGGAGGAGGAGGAAACGGAGCAAGAACCACCGCCGCCGCCACAGCAGGAGCGGCGCCATACGAGGTGGAGAAGAAGGAGATGATCAAGCAGTGGGCACAGATCGCTGACGCCTTCAGCGCCTCTGACGCTTACAACAGCAGGTTCAGGCAGACACTTGATGCCAAGCAGCTCAAGACTGGAAAGGTATCACTCTCATAGCTCACAGCTCGCAATCGTTGCAGATTTGCAGTGCATTCCTGTCTCCTAGCTAGCTTGATAGTTTCATGCATGGTACTGAATTTTGTTTCTCTGATGGATGATCTTGGGATTTTATTATCTGTTTGTTTTCAGATGTACAAGGGGAAGTCGAACAGGGTGGACTTCTCAGGGCCGCTGCTGTCACAGCCCCGGCGCATCGACGAGCTCCTGCACAACCACGAGCAGCAGATCCGGCAAGCTGGTCGCCGGTCATGGTTCAAGAAAGGTGCCTTGCCTACTGATGCACACACTGGTTGAATTGAATCTCTCTGAAACTGCCATGACCAACTGCGAATTGCATTGGTTCCTTCCTTCTTGACAGGCAGCAAGAAGGAGCAGCACTGATGGCAGAGGCACGGCATTATCAAAATTAGATGGCCATCAGATTTGTACGTAGTGCAAGAGAAGATGCTGCAAGCAGATCAAAGGAGTTGTTGGACCATGAGCTAGCTTTCCTGATGAGCAGGTGTTTTTTCCAGGGCTGGACAGACAGAGAGTGAGCCAGCCTCATGCCATCAGGGAAAGCTCAGATGGAAGCCGTTGTAGTGGTTTTTCAGGTTTCATGCAACCAGATTTTGCTCTACCTGAACTAGACAACACCATTGTTGTTGTTGTTGTTGTACAAGATCTTTTTGTGCTCGCTTGTGATTGATAATATAAATGGGAAGCTCCAGAATGTGGTTTCCACTAAATATAGCACGAGATTACAAAAATTAGCAATCATGCTTCTGCCCTAGTGCCCTGTAGTATCATGCCACACCAAGCTTTCTTGTTTCTGAAAAAAAAAAAACTTTCTTGTTTTATCCCTGCTGACGCACAATCAGGAGATTAGAAATCAATTTTCGGAGCTTGACTTAACAAATCGTCTCTAAACCTATTTTCAAGAACAGTTGAGTTAACACAACCGTCCTCTAAATTATATTTTTTTAAGAACGATGTCTTATGTCAATTGTCCATAAAAATAGAATAATTTATAGGAGTAGTTGACTAAGTCAACCACATCTATAACTCAAGTTTCAAGGACGGTTTGCTTTCTATAAAAGCAGGGCTTACCTCTGTCAAAAACAAATTCAAGGAAGTTTGCTTTAGAAAAATTGCATATGAAATCTATTTTCAAAGGTTATCACTATAATAATAGCTATTGGATCTATTATATTTTCTAAATAGGTACCCACCTATGGAATTGTGTAAAACAACATAAAGTAACTCATGACTATATTTAAACTACCCACATATGGTATTAAGAAATGATCTAAAGGATATCTAAATTTGCATCTAATTACCCATATACTCCTATTACATAGATAATTTATGTAACCCAATAGTCATCTCATTATTAGAAAAGTTGAATATCATCTCAAGCCTACATCTAAAAAATATCAACATATCTATTAAAAATATTCAAATAACCAAAGATCATGTATATTTTCTACATTATCCACTTCTATCAATGTTAATATATTAAGATTTGATTAAAGTAAGCATACATGTCATGCCAACATTCATGAACAATAAATATATATATGTTATTTTCACCAAAAAAAACATATTTCCTTGACAACTCATATATTAGTAACAACGACATATAATAATATATAAATAGGTTAGTTGCTTTAGATATTTGTATATTTAAACTAAATACTTGATGTGTCTACATTTATTTTTTATTTATTTTTATAGTATAATCATAACCTGCATATATAATACCTTGATAGAAAAAACCCAATCATCTTAAGAAGCGTGAGACTATTGGTGCTATACTTTTTTATCCTTTAAGATTACATTAGAGTAAAACGATCATTATAAGGCTTGATTAAAATTCTCTTGAGCTTAATACTGCTACCCACATCCGAGATCTCACTTCTAGCTCTATCATTTATCCTAAATGATGCAATGCGGTTTCAAATGATTGCTAATTTGCTATTCTATTGTAGTATTTAAAAAGTACTCTAAGTACAACCTAAAATTCTTATTTCAAAACGGTGAAAAAGGAAGAGTTAATAAAAGATATAATAAACACAAGAGAAGAGTTAATAAAAGATATAATAAACACAAGAGTTTGAACTTAAGGAGAAAAATACATTTACCAAAAATAATTTTTATTTTTAAAAATAAAATTTAGATTCATGACTTTATACGATGTGCGATGCAACAAGGGCCACCATAGTTAATGGCAGGGTTTCAAACTAATTGCATATTCAAAATACACGGAAGTGAATGCAAAGTTAAAATATGAATTTGTAAGAAATCATATAAAAAGTAAATAACAGGTCTATAATATTTTGATATAGACTACGAAGTATTTATCCATACCTAATAATAAAGCGTCGGTCCGTCTATTTTTTTCTTCTAGTCCTCTCTAACTACTTATAAGATGGTAGAGATGGAATAAAAATTGCTTCCGAATCCAACAAAAAATTAGACACAAGTCTATACCTAGTAATAAAGCGACAATTTCTGAATCGAGAACACATAAATTGAATAAATGGATCATTGATAAGACGTCTTGCTGGCATTTTCAGTTCCGGATTCGCAAATCAACTTCCAAGTTCCAACAGAATTTAATTCGCAACACCAGAATGCCAAGAAATATGACTATACACTGTTCTGTTCATATCACAGAACGGGAACCGCTATAGCTCCTCCGTTCCATGTTCCAACATCCAAGACCAACCAAGGAAAACCCACAATTCTTCAAGGAATGGACTTGCGAGCACATGCTAATGTTCTTGGCAGAAACATCAGTTTCAGTTAACTTGGCGCTGGCTGAACTTTTAGTCATCATCACATGGCAGTAGTGTTGGTATTTGCCCGTTATCGACAAACTCAACTTTGTTTAGCCTTACACTGCACAGGACATGCTCTGGAAGTTCCTCCTGCTTCTGGGCCTGTGTCAATGGTCAGCATGTTCAGCTTATCAAGAAATTAGTCTGAATCTGTAACTTAACAGGATGACAAAATGTTGTATACATTACAAGAGTATCACTATTCATGGTTTATGATGCTTGGATGAACAATGACTAGACAAGTGGTACGGTTCGAAGGTTCATATTACATTTCCAGATGATAAGGGAGTTGCTCTGTTCTATTTTATATAATCAGCAGCTCTCCTATAGGGTTCATTTCAAAAAAAAAAAAAAGGTACAAAATAGAATTCTTTAGGTCAGTTTTATCTACGCATATTCTTTGACAACTTTCAGGCTGATATTGAATTCGCAAGTGGGATTGTTTTTGTGTAATGAAGATGCATAACAAACAGAGAAAGGCAGAAAGGACCATCAACC
Organism: Eremochloa ophiuroides; assembly: GCA_038502445.1. Taxonomy (NCBI): domain Eukaryota; kingdom Viridiplantae; phylum Streptophyta; class Magnoliopsida; order Poales; family Poaceae; genus Eremochloa; species Eremochloa ophiuroides. The sequence goes on along the minus strand of JAHLJS010000003.1, from coordinate 62,498,311 downwards.
TACCTGTATGGTTAGGCCTAGATCAATTATGCCATGTTTCAATCGTTCTCGGAATGCTTCAAGCCCTTTCCTTGAGATGAAGCTAAAGCGGTGTACATCAAGGTCAATCTCCAAATAATTTGATCCCTGCATCAAACCCACAAGTCATAAGAGTCAAGATGAAAGAGAGAATGTTGTCAAAAAAAGATGAAAAGAGAAGTAGAACCATACCAAACAAAGCAACTTACCACATAAAAGTTGTGCTGAGGCCTTGAGAGGACTGGTTTTTCATTGTAAGCCTGAACAAGCTTCTTCTCCGCAGAACTCAGATTCATGTCATCCGGGTTAACCAACCCTGCCAATATCTTCAATCTTTCTCTGAAAGGGACTGTTGAGTCCAATGGGAAACCCTTAACCTTTTCTATTTCATCGTTTACAAGTCTCTGAAAACAAACAAACCAAGAGACTGAAATTCAGTAAAGCTCAATATGGATTAGTAGGCATCAGCAATTTGTAAAAAGAGACATCATCCAATGGTGGAGAAGTTTACCTTGATGCTATCATGAAACTGGGGCGAAATTTCTTTCTCAAAGTTATCATTCAGTTTGAAATATAGCACTAGATTAATCCCTTCCCCATCACTATCACCAAGGAACATAGCAGCAGGATATGTAGGCATCTGCATGGAACAAGTATTTGTAATCACTGGAATGATTAACATGTCAAATCTCAAGGCAGAAAATCGGGTGATCATACCTGAATGTTTATGATAAGTAGTGAAGGAATTTTTTCATTTGGCTTTACAGATGGAAGCTCAATATGCTGGGCAATGTGGTGAATTTTCCTCGGGGACATGAATATGTCCACGCCAAATGGAGTGTATGGAGAACAAGCTGGAGCAGGAGATTTCTTTTTGTCCCTGCAAGTAACTATACATTAGTACAAAATTAAGTTCGTGAGACATCACAAGCATTTGTGGAGCAATTCTTACTTGAAAAAACTTTCCCCTCGCAGCTTGAATGTAGAAGGCTCATGCACAGACCAACAACCTTCAGAAATTTTCTCACTTGCTTGTGGAACCAATAATCCAGCTCGTGGGCGGATCAAGTACCTTCTAGAGGAACCTGCATTTATAGAAATTTAACAGCAATCAGATTTTTAGTCCTAGTTACCACCATTCACTGAAATGAAAAGCTGAACTCATCTGAGTGAAACATACATATTTCTGTAGTTTGTTCTCCATCGAAAGATTGCCTCTTGAAAGAAAGCCTGACAACAGCTGATTTCTTCTTTTGGCCCCGTGGACTTGCTACTGCCAATGGTTGGACCTTGTTAGCATGACGAGGAGTGCATACTGGTGTCAAACTTTTGAAGATGCTTTCATGAGGCTTCTCTCCATCTTTGTAAGACTTCAAGGTATTACATGCATCCTCGCCTCTTCTAAGTTTTGTCAGAATTTTTATACTCTCATTCGTGTCTTCGCGTCCTCAACCTTTCCACTAGAGTCATCACAAGCTTCCGGGCTTGCAGCTTTAGGCCTCTCTGCTTCTATTTTGTTTGCGTCTCTTTTCAGGTACTGTCCAACAGCTTGAGCAACACTAGAACCATCAAAAATCCTCTCAAACTTCTGGATGGCATCAGTGATGGATGAAGCGTCTTCACACTGCATCAATTGTGTACCTGTTGAATTTGACATAGCAGGGAGGTCTGCAAGAAAGATCAAATCTGAATATAAATGTCCCTTGCAACAAAAACATCTGAATATTGTGTGTCAACTCTGTGCTTTTAGCAACAATCAAAATAGCTGAAAAGCAAATACAAACCTCCATTGACACTGCTGAAGTCTTCGTCTGAGTCAGATCCCAAAATACTGACAGAGTCGAACCATGCTTCTTCTTGGCACACAACTGGACCAACAGGGAAATACTGAATTTTAGCCCAATGTTTTTTTTTTAAAAAAATGCAAGACTTTGCATTACTGGAACATATGCAAGGAACAAAAAGTTTCTATTTACCGTTTCCATTCTCTGTGTCCAGCTCACTGTGATGCCACTGCAATTGTGTGAGGTGGAATGTAACGTTTGAGCCATCGGACCTCCGTCGAGCAGCTGCTGAGGTCCCTAAACGGACTGCTTCTTCAGAAGAAGCAAAGTTCTCCACATTACTGGCACGTACTACAGGCGTATTGGTTAAAACATTGCCACGGTAGCGCCTGTAAATACAACATAGTCTTTGTGATCTCCGCTTTTTGCTTGAAGATACACAGGCACCCATATTGGTTATAGGCTGAATTTATTCAGCCCAAGAGGATTCTTCTTCACATAATTTGACCAGAGTGGATTTCAAGAACCTGCACAGCAGAGAAGCCAACGAGAGATTTGTTATGCTCTAACTACAATGCTTTCATAAATGAAGAAACCAAAAGACATCAATTTATGCTTTTCTGTAATCCTATAACAGCACCTATTACTGAAGTAGGAATGGTAATGAAGATGTTCAGAGCATACTGTCCACAACTTGACGGCACTTTATAAGGAAACCAGGAAAGTATTACATGCATTAATATGGCAAATAGATGTATAATATAAACGAAAAGAAATGTAACACCAGAACAAAATGCATATAGATCTCTAAAATCTGAAGATAGAAGCCAGAAATAATATGACGACTTGGAACACAAACTACCTGATGACAAATGGAGGCAAATAAGCCCAGGAGCGATGATATTATTGGTGGGCCTACCAGGCTAACAGGCTACCAATCACCGAACGCGCAGGCCACTCCCTATGACAGCCTGCAAAGAAATCCAGTTTTTGACCATTAAAAATCGCACATCTATGCTCATATTATAGGCAATTGCTCGCACAACATAAAGCTAAAAAGGAATCTAAAATAAGAATGAAAGTACTTGACACTTTGTAAGTCTTCAGAAACAACTAGCACTCCAGATAAAAATTATAAAAATACAAAGATTCCGGACAGCTTTAATTGCTCCCTTGAACTCTTCAGCTCAACAAGTTGACTTAATGACCACTAAGACAAGTTGTTTAACCTTTCAAGAGGCAAAGAACACAGAAACCCAAAATGGATATAGAGACTGAAACTAGCACAAGACCTGGATCTTAGTCTTCATCATAGGCAATAACATTTCAAAATATAAAAGTTATTGTCAAAAGAAAAAAAAAAGAAATAGTCATTTCAAAACGAAGAGAAAACGAATCGGCCCAACAAGAATCCGAGAGACTTGGACTCACGTCTGACGTCCCCACTAATCCCACGGATGACAGCTGAAAGAACCTAACTGAATCAAAAAAATTCTGGGAACCATGGCATTTCTTCCGTACCCGAAGAACTGACGCGATTGGTCAGAGGGAGACACCTGAGCAGCAGAAGAGCCCAACGAATCGCACTGGAATCCCAGCCTGATCCCAAAGGCGGAGGCTCCGCCTTGAATCGCCCAAAAACTAGCTAGCTGTTCGGCATTGCAGGAGCCCATGAAGGCATGAACACACACACACACACACACAGAGACACACACACACACACACACACATTTATGCCAAAAAATCACAAGCCTCGACAGGTAAACCCCAGCTTGGCTTGACGGTTTCGTCCATCCAGAGAAACAGAAACAAAAACAAGAAAACAAAAAAGCTCTCGAACCGAGCCAAACCGACACCGACACGCCACGAGTAACAAATACAGCCGTTCCCTTTCCTGCCAAAAGCAGCAAAGATCCACCCAGAACTGCCACAAACTCGCCGGTCGCTATCGTCGCTCCCGGCGGACTAGAACAGTTAGTTACCAAGCACCGATTTTTTCCGCCACTGATGAATGAAACCAAGACAACCGTCACACACGCACACAACGGAGACGAAGCATTACCCGCCTGAAGAGTGCCCCGGCCGATGAGCGCCGGGCCGGCGGCGAGGTTGCCGCGGCGGAGGAGTGCACGAGCAGCAGGATCAGAGCGAGGAAGGGGGCAAGTGGGAGCCGCCGAGATGGTGGTGGTGGTGCTTCATGTGCTTGCGCGTGTGGCGTCTGCGTATGGGTGTTATACTCCACGTGGGGGGAGGGGAGATTGAGAAGGTTCAGAGGAGGGAGGGAAGGTGGAAACTGGAAATAGGGACAGGGGAGAGGAGAGGGTGAAGATGTGAAGAACTGAAGATGGAGATGGCTACAATACAAGGTTGCAGCCTTTCTCTCTCTAGCCTCTACCCACTTCTCTATCCTCCTGCTTCTGTTGCTTTTTTTTGTGACGTTTTAACTTTTTTAAGATTGCAGTAGTACATTTTTTTACTTTTTTATTTGTTCCTATTTCTTTCTTTCTTATCTGCAGAAAAAGCCCCCCCTTTTGGCACCTTTTCGTGTGTCTGTGACTTGTGTATCATTGTGTGGGGTAGGCTTGGTTTGCATGGTTTTAAATTGTTTTCTGCAGATATAAAGTGGTTGGTTGCGAATTTGGCCAAAGTTTGGTGGAGGAGGGGGAGCTGAGAGCAGTGGATGCTACCATCCACCATAAACTGCTGCACAAACTCTGTGAAATTGCAGGCGACTTTTATAGCTGTGAATTGTCAATCCAGAGAAGATACTGTAGTATGTGCATTTGTGGTTTGCCATGGAAATGGGCATCGGTTGAGGTGGAGCCAGGCTTTTCAATATCTTGCTACAGCATACAGTGTCCAGACTCACAGATACATGAACAGATACTGTATATCAGTACAATACACTATTGTACCCAGATATGAATACAACTTGGTACTACAGAATATATTCAAACAGAAGGGAGTAACCGAGTAACGACGCGCCTAAGCAATTGTAGAAACTGTGCACAAAAAAAAAAAAAAGGCTACGGCCTCTAGAGCCATCCCAACAATTTCATTGGCCCTTGGAAGAAGCAGCAAGGGCTTAGCCCTGTTCGTTTCACCAATCAGCACTTATTACCAGTCACGAAATATATTTTTCTCTTCAAACAAATCAACATCAGTCACAATCAGTGTTTCCAGCCCAAATGAGTTTGTTTGTCATAACTCTGGCTCAGCAACAGAGGCGGAGCAAGAATTTAAACGGAGAGTGAGCCGTTCGAAATTATAACAATCACACATGATTATGCACATATAGTCAAAACATACATATAACCAAATAAATGTTTTTGTATTATAATACAAAAGAAACATAAAAACTAAAAAAAGAGCACAAATATTTTAGAGAAAAAATAAATAGAATTAATTAGCCCTAGGTTCTCTAACATTCATATGAAGATCAATTGGACTAGTAAAAAGAATCAAGGTAATAACATGAAGACTAATAAAAATGATGTAGATGTTATTGGAGATCAATTCAGAAGGAGAGTAATTAAGAAAGGAGTAATTTGTTTAACTAGCTAATTAGAGGGTTGTGGAAACAAAAGAGATAGGAGAAAATAGTAGGAAGACTACTTATTAATTACATAAGATGCTATGAAAGATTAATATGGAAGAGGATAAGAAATCACAACACAAATAACATCATTAAATAGTTATTTTGAAGTATCAAATAGCTAATAATTATATATGATAATATTTTTTATTATAAATTTCTTAATATAAATGTTGAGCAGTGTTTTAAATAGTTGGCTAAGGCATTTAGCTATCTATATCGTAAAACAGGCTATATATTTGGTTATAGTGGGATATAGCGTGATAGCTAAAAGCTTACTTGTACTGTACATGAAAAAAACTTAGCTATTTTTTTTTCAAACAGCTATAGCCAGAGATTTAAAATATTGATATTAAGAAATATTGTGTTCTTAGGGGGGCCATGACCCTAGCCAACCCCTGACAGCAGCTTCTTAGAGGTATTGGAGAAGCTATACCAAACACCTTAGAAGTAGGAGACTTTTTTTATTGTAGAGGTGTCCATACGAGGCGGAGACTTTCTTTTTTGTTGAATAGTAGAGGTGTCCATGCCATTTTGAGGATTGAAGGAGTCATACCCAAACAAATTGTTAACATGGTAATTAAAAAGTATACAATACTAACAAGAGTTAACTTACAACATATGCTAGAAATGATCTGGAATAGCTAAATATCAGAATAGGAAGTGACAGCAAGTTAATTTCAGATTGCTAGACACGTGATTTTAACTATTTTTCAGCTACTACAATAATTTTTTCTATAACAAATTAGCATTAGTCGAAATCATGTGAGGCCGCTAATAGAGAAGGGTTACTACTGTCTCTGTTTCTGTTGTTTGGCCCCTTTGGCCGGCGTCAAATAATTACTATATGGAGAGGGATCCTCGAAAGTACACAAATTAATCTGCAGTGCCCGAGAGAAGATGCTGCTGGAGGTGCATGCAATGCTGATGCACGCTCGATCCAGAGCAGACTATCATGACTGGTGACAAAACGTCGCTGAATCCGATAGGAGGGCTCGGAGCACCAGAAAAGAAATGTTGGGCTAACCCTTCCCTTGTGCCTTGTCCACGCACCCCCTAATCCATCCATTCTAGGGGAATTACCTCTGTTTGCTTGAAACTTACCTGTCAGCATCAGCCAGTCATTCGACAGTAGTTTTTCTCTCACAACAATTAGCCAGCAAGCTATACAATCTAGCCGGCCGAATAGAGTGGATGTCACCTACCCTACACAGCGTGCTTTCTTCCGCACTTCCAAAAACTTTTCGTCTGGGTTATTCGAATAAGAACTTTTCCTCTCAAGGTCAACAACTCAAAATGCGCCACCCACGCGGCCGACAATAGGTCATTCTAACCTCACTTGTCTACACAGATTATTAGAACTGATGCCATACAAACAACATATACGTCTATAAATATAAATAATCATCATTTTACATACAGTGTACAAAATAAAAAATATAGATAACTATTATTTTTTCTCAAATCTAGATTGGACACGGCTGTCACACATCCGAATACAAATACTAACTTATAGTGGTTTTTCTCTAATCTACATGTAGTCGTCGCAATTAGTTATACATATCCATATCATGATTCTGTCCGGTCATTAATAAGAAGTTTTGTGGCATTGTTTGTAAGATTGTCTTGTCATATAGAATAGAATAGAATAAAATAAAATATGAGTAAAATGCTTATTTTTATTGAAAACTTTCATTTTATGATTTTATAAATATTTAATTTAATAACTTATGAGAAATTTTATAATAGTTGGAAAAAATATGAGCCATTTATTAGACAAGATCGAACGGTAGAAAAATAGAAGGTACTCGACTAAAAATACCTAATACCAAATAGGTAGCGATAATACCAAATTTGGTGGGATCAAGTACTAAAATATATGGACGATATCTATTTTTCATGTTATATTTTATTTTCAAATAAGGGTAAATTAGTCATTTTACAAAGGATAGGTCTGTTGTTGGGCTGGGCTTAGGGTTTCTCTCACGTTGCTGGACAACCTAATAAACACCGTGATTACTTCTCTCTTCTTAATAATATTGCTATATTATCCTATATATAATCACAAAACAATTGTGAGATAAAGGTCTTAAATTCAAATATTGAGAAACACCTTAACAGGAACATCTTAATGACATCTTAACGTGACAATATGCTCGCCTATAGAAATAGCGTTAAAGAAGATGGATCAATTTAGAAGAGACCATTTGACAGATCAAGATATTTGTAAAAAAAATGGATCTCTACAACTAATTCATGTACTCTCTTCGTATCGGATTCAGAAGTTGTTTAGGACATTGACACGGTCTCCAAAGCATGACTTTGACTTCATATTTCTATAAAAAATATTTATTGAAAAGTGATATATGTATACTTTTATGAAAATATATTTGAAGACAAATCTATATATATAGTTTTCATATTTCCAAACTCAATAATTTAAAAGTTATTCATGATTTATATTTCCAATATTTGACCAAGACCTTATTCAAAACGACTTCTAAATTCGATACAGAGGGAGTACTAGTGTAAACCTCAGAGGACATAATAGAAGGCATATTGACCAAAGCAACTAATGACCCTAAGTTGATGCAAATCCCTATAAAATTATTGAGATAATAGAGGCTTTGTTCGGCTGGCTGAATTGTACGACTGACTGGCTGATTGTTACGAGAGAAAAACACGGCTGCGTGGCTGATTGATGCTGGTTGGTAAGACGAACAGAGCCAAAATCGATTCTAACCGCGGTGAGACATGAGATTGACGTCCAGAGGCACAAGATATACTGAGGCCCTATTTAAATACCCTCGATCTAACTTCTAATTTCAACTTGTCACATTAATACTGTGACGGCACATGTATGAAGCATTAAATATAGACGAAATGTTTGTATGTTTGTACAGTTTGCATGTATATTATGAGACGAATTTTTTAAACCTACTTAGGTCATGATTGGACACTTATTAGAAAAGATTTTCTACTGCTATAGTGTCAAAATTCTAAATTTCAACTGGATCTAAACGCAGCCTGAGGTAAGGGTTTGCACTGACACCTTCAGTTCCAAGGGAAGTACACAATAGAAGCTTTTCTTTTTCTTCCGGATGGAAAAAAAAAATCTGATCAGAGCGGCCGGGCAGTACCATACATGCATGTTCTGTTATCGTCAGATCAAGCGGGACAATGCCACGAATATTGCTACTCCATATTCATCGAACATGTTGCAAGGTACTAGTACCACTACCAGCCACAGCCAGTCAGAGACGGTCGGACGGGGTGTGTGTGTTAATACTCCCTCGCTCAATTCTAGTATATGATTTTATATCTTAACTTTGATAAATTATAGATAAAAATATTAAATATTTTTTATATCAAATAAATATTATTAGATTAATTATGAAATGTATTTTTTATAATAAATTAATTTAAAGTCATAAATAAAATAGAATTCACTAGAAATTTAGTTAAATATAAACTATTTTTTATAGTACACAACCCATAATTATATTCTTTTCATGGACCGAGGAGTACTACCGGGTCCCTTTGGAACGAATGAATGAGAAATCATTGATAAAAAAAAATATAGAAATGATATAGGAGTGCATATGCAACCCTAAGGAATTGAAAATATAGGAACTACGTAGACTGACGTGTTTGGCTGGGTGTAGGAAAACTAGGGATGTATCCATAGGAATTGGAATCCTATATTTGATTCACCTCCATTCCAAAGGGATGAGGTATCTTGCTCATTTTCGAAGTTAAAAAAAAGACCAATTATAATGCCAATTGCCACATTTCCAACTCGATAGCAACCACCCCGACCTACGCAGCTTGACATCACTTGCATTAGATGTTTTTTTTTCCATCAAGGATATGGTATTTTGCATTCCATTATGGTTGGTTGTCAATAATGGACCCCACTATTGTCCTGTTTAGATACACTCTAACTAAAATTTAGTTAGCTAATTACTAGAGCTAAATTTTAGCCTAGTTAAAGATTAGTTAGCTAAATTTTAGATGGGGTCATTTGGATACTCTAAATAGTTGAACACTTCGACCATGCTAGCCCTCATTAGTTCCATTATTTAGCTAGCTAAATTTTATGGCTCCTTTGAAACACATGTTAGGAAAGTCATAGGATGGTAAAAACTTAGAATTTCATATGACATACTCCCTCCGTATCGGATTTAGAAGTCGTTTTGAAAAAGACCTTGGTCAAACACTGGGAATATAAATCATGAATAATTTTTAAATTATTGAGTTTAGAAATATAAAAATTATATAAATAGATTTGTCTTCAAATGTATTTTCATAAAAGTATACATATATCACTTTTCAATAAATATTTTTTATAGAAATATGAAGTCAAAATCATGCTTTGGAGACCGTGTCGATGTCCTAAACGACTTCTAAATTCGATACGGAGGGAATACACGTGCAATCCTATGGGATTGCAAAACATGAGATCGCGCCAGATGTTTTTGTACGTAACGTTTTCAAGTGTAGGATTCCATTCCTAGGAACAATTCCTTTGCTTCTCTTGTGAAAAAGGGCAGGCAAGAAAAATTCCTACAAAATTCCTATCTTATGAAATTCCTTTGGCCATCGTTTGGTAAGAGGCATTTTAAATGGTTTTAGCTGCGTTAGACTAGTTAATGAGATTGTGTATATTTTGGCATTCAGCTAATTTAAAGTTTGACTAGATTTAGTTGTGGGATTTTGAGTTAAATAAGTTTAATTGGTGTATCCAAACATATGGCCAAACCAGCACGATTTAAAAAAGAAAATAAATCTAGTATTATGGATATGTCAAATGAAAATAAAATACGTACTTAGTATTTTTGCAAAATAAAAAACTGGAGGTGTTTTCTGTAAACTTGTATCCCTCCGAGGGCTTCGAGAGCACCCGATGGTGGTAGGTGATCTAGTGAGGTAGCAGGTGGCACCGTGGCACACCGGCCAACCGTCTAAGGTGGCCCTAACGGTCAAAGACGTGCACAAACTTGTGAAACTAACCAGATTGACTTTTTTTTTAGCTCAAGTTTATCCGCTCGTCTTATTCAACATTTATGCAAAATATCATTTCTTTTATTATGTCTTGCTTTATTAATAAAAGTTCTTTAATAATAAATTAAATTTAACTCTTTTTACACAAATATTTTGAATAAAATAAGTGGTCAAAGTTATGGTTGAAAAATCAAAACGACTTATAAATTAAGACGGAGGGAGTAGATGGTGACATAATGTTGAACGAAGGAGTATCCATTCTCTTGTTTATGTATATCAATTCATGGAATGGAAAATGGATGGTCTCCAATGTAACATTAGTCATCAAAATGTGGGCTTTATATATGCAAGGTGATGGAACATACTTTCTCTGTCTCGATATGTGTGTCGTTTTAGCAATGTAGTACAAGGTCAATAAAGAATCTCTGAATCTGGACATTTAGCGCATACAGATGCATGGGATGGCGTATGAACCTGGATATTCAAATTAGCTGCTAGGACGATAGATTTATTGGGACAGAGGGAGTACTATAATATATTATACCAAACCCTATTGTAGGTAGGGAGATTGGAAACGCACATATAATCATGCATGTGCGTGTTTGTTTGTTCGTTGAAAATGCGTACAAACTTAATCGTGTGCTCGTGGAACATGCCGAGCGATCGAGCACGTACATTTCACGCAGGGTGGAGCATTTGCGCATGACGTCATGACTCATGAGCTTTCTCTCTTGCCATGCACGCACGGGGGTTGCATTGTATGCTGCTCGGCGAAATTCTTGACCCACATATATTCTCGCAACGAACAGCTATAGCAGAGCCTATCTACTCTACTTCGGGTGGTTACACATTGTTTGTTTGTTTGTTTGTTTTGTAAATCATCAACAAATTTAAATCTTCAAAAGTATTTATTTAAATTACGTACACAGCTTGCCTTGACGCACAAAATTAAGCACTCAAGTTTCCTCCAGAAAGCACATGTTGCATCGGCTTGAATCGCGCATCTGGCCGCCACTCTAGCTTTTGACCTGAACAGTACCGCCAAGCCTCTGTAGGAGTATTACTGTACTAGTAGCACTGGCGACCAAACAAAAATAACAGTCCCGCGCATGCATGAAGAACAGTGAATGAGGGCGGTGCAGCAGCAGCTTATTGCTGCATGCCTGCACACCGGTGCCGAGTGACGACGTTCCGGCCACCGATTATCTCTGTGGCAATCTTTCGGGTACTGTGTGGAGACGCGATGCGATCGATCGTGCCTGCTGCGTCTGCAATCGAGTTTTCTTCTCAAGGATATTTACCGCCATCAATGGTCAAGGATATTTAATTTACAGCCATCAATGGTTGGTTGGTTGGTTGGGGGTGCTCGATCAGTCAGTCATCCAGTCGTCTTGGGTCTTCGGGGCGGGCCAGAGAGATTTGATTTCGCTGTCCGGCCGGCGAGCAAGAACAATCGATTCACCGGCGGACTTGGCAGTGCCGTCCACGAAAGAAGCGTGATGATTGGGCACACATACCCACTAATTAAGTATTTCAAGGTGAAATGTAACTTCAACAATTTGTATTTTAAGGTTAGTGAGTAATTTGTCCACTTAGGGCTCGTACAGTCTTGCCCGCGGGGATCTTCCCCTCAACCACAAAGACAAAGTCCATAAAAGCCCGTGGGAGTGGTTTCCTTTCCAACCCCGCTGACCATTTAGATCCAGCACCTACCAAATTGTACCCATGCTTTCTGGGGTTGTCTATCCTTGCCCTGATCCAAGCGGGGATTGAAAAAACTACTCCCAATCCGTTCTTTTCTTTCCTTGTCGTCGCTATCTTTCGCTCACTCCGCGCTCCATGGCGGCTAGGGTTTGAGCATGCGCTGCCCTGACAACGACGACAACTGTGGTGCGGGCTGTGCTGCAGGCGGAGGAAGCCTGTGGCAGCAGCGGTGTAGGATGAGGAGGAAGGGAATACGGTAGCAACGGTGGTAGCACCGCCGGTGGCTGCGGGTTCCGATGGCGAAGCTCTAGAGCGGTCAGGCCGGCTAGAGCAGCCCACAGCCCCTACACGCCCCAATGGGGTCCGTCCCGGGCGTGTGGGGTTTCGAGTCAGACCTCGCCGGCATGTCTTGCGTATCGCGCTCCCGGCAAGGCTCCTCCGGTGACATGTCTTGCGTATCGCGCTCATCGTTGGAGGCACAAGGTGCAGGTGTGGAAATCCCCTAGGCGCTGGCCGATCTAGAAGTCGGTTTGCCCTACATCGAGCGATCTAGCTCCTTATCGACTGTGGAGACCCAATTCGGCGTCAACATGTGGGCTTAGATTCACATGGTTTTTCTCACCCCCGAAGGAGCATTTAACTGTCCTATACCAAGGGGATGATGTATTTTCTTTTCTTTGAACTTTCTGGTTATCTATGGCATCTCACTCTAGATTTTCAACATTGTATTTTTTTTTCTCCTTCTTAATAAAATAAACAAGAAATCATGTTCTTAAAAAAGTTTCTTCTATCTAATCCTCACTTGCTCTAATTTTAGCCACCAAAACATCTCTTCTCTACCGCACTCTACTTTCCGTCTACCATGCTCCTCTCTTCTCTTCTTGCATCCATGTCTTTCCACCGCTATCACCCATTGATCATCCGACCAACTCAGGCCTGTATACTTGAGTTTATCAGTCAAAATTAGTACTTTCTAAATAATGTTTACCGTCAAAATAAATTCAGTATCAGTAAAAATCAACGCTTATTTTTTTATTGGTTCCTCCCCATAGCCGCCACCACCTTGACTACCCCATTGCACCACCCAATTCATTTCACCCACTAGCGATTAGGGGCTCTCTCCAACATCCTCACTGGTTTCATCCACGTCTATGCCCTGCAGCAAAGGAATCAAGCTTTGGGAACCAGAGAGGAAGGTACCTCTACTACAGATCTTGATATTCCTGCAGGCGCCATCACTGTCGGATTTTAAGCCTGGGCACGGCGTCACCCGGCAGTGTCACACCACGAAAGCAACAACAAGCAGCAAACCTACACGATCGGTAGATCGACCATCGACTGAGTCGCGATCAGGTACCTAGCACTAGCAGCTGATCGCACCTAGCACTAGCAGCAGCAGCTAGATCGTCGGCATGATGGCCAGGTCGTCGTCGTCGTCAGCTATGGTCGTCGTCCTCGTAGCTTTCGGCACATCACTGTCAGTTTGTGGCTAAAAATAGCAATCATAGAACCCGCCAACACTAATATTTAGATCTTCATCACTGTCAATTTTAGCTACAAACCGACAATGATAATAGGTCATCACTATCGGTTTTTTAGCTAAAACCGTCATTGATACCATCTCTCCCGGTTTGTGTCTTGATCCGGTAGTGATAGGTTGCAAAAAGAAATTCATAGCTTTCTCATATGATGTTTGATGAAGATGAAATTTATATCAAAATTATAGTAATTTTTAGATTTACAACTTTATAGTTTAATTGTTTTCATTTGAGGTATTTGAATGTCCAAATATATACTACAAGATTTTTTTAAGTTAATATAATGTAGTCCATATGTTATATAATCATAAGAAGCAGCTAAAAATAAAAGTTGTAAACCTTGAAAAGTTATGTAACTTTGTAGTTCACACATGTTTTATTTTAAAGTTGTTATGATGTCTCTCTATTTGATTTGCAAGATTTTATAGAAGTTAATACCAACCTAAGCCATATGTTCCATACTCATAAGTGAGTGTGTAGTGGTAGTTAAGGATCTCGGATAGAGAAGTGATAAAAACAAAAGTTATAGATCTCAAAAAGTTATGCAACTACGTAGTTGACAATTTTTTTATTTGAAATCATCTATCGAACGGAAATTATATTTAATTTAAAAATTTTGAAATTTTAAATTTTCAAATAACCTGGAATGGAGAAACGGTCGAAAATAAAAATTGTAGATCTCAAAAGGTTGTGCAACTTTATAGTTATCAACTTTTTCATTTGAAATCATTTATCCTATAAAAAATATTACTGAATTTTCTAAAATTGGAAATTCAAATTTTTCAAATGACCAGATGGAAATGACCAAAACCAAAGTTGTACATCTTGAAAGTTATAAAACTTTATAGTTGACAACGTTTTCATTTGAATTCGTTTTAAGGTTCCAAATACTCAATTCAATACCGGATGAAGATATAATGAGTTGGATGAATATGTCAATTGGACATAAGTGTCCTACAGATGTAGTTGTTAGAGGACGAACACGTGGAGTAGAAGGTTCCTATATATTCGAGCAATGAAAAATTATGTAACTTGTGACGCGCAACCATGTGGCTAGCTGGCGGGGTGTCCTTGTTATTAGTTTTTTCCCCTATTTTTAATCCATTTTATGAGAATTTTAGGAACCGCATCAGTATCATTTTTAAAACCGACAGTGATAAATAATAAATAACAAGGAGTAAGAGAGGACCAACCAACCAACTAACTATAGTGGTTAAAAGCTCTGTACCTAACCCGTGCGGGTGTGTAGTGAGAAAATTTTTCTTAGCAAATGCTCCTTCACTCCTTGAATAATCGTAGAAAATATTAAAGTATTTGTATCTCCTACTATGTTTGTTACTATAGTTTTATTCTATTAATCTGATGGTATGCTTATTACATATACTAACATATATTTTTATGAATTTAATTATGTTTTTAAAAAATAGTTTTTAGCAATGAGATGTATCGTTATTTTATTAGGACGAAGTATAAAGTAGTAAAATCCCATTACCACTGTACTGTCTACATGAACGAGTGCTGAATGATGCGCGGCGCGCAACGTGCGTGTGGGCCAAATTTAAAGCCAAATGCCTGGCAGTTGCTCAAAAGGCCTGCACTGCGCTCACTCGCATTTGCAGCAGTGTCGCGCACTCCTCAATTCCCAAACTGGATCCGTCACGGCACAGGTAGTAGTAGTAGTGCGTCATTGCTAGCTGCACTGTTGCTTGCTTGCGTGCGTGCGTGACTCCACGGAAAGCAGGACAAGAGCCATGAGCATGATCGATCAATCACTTTGATCGGCCAGCAAACTTTATTTGCGGCTTTGCGCTGTGTCGTCCTCTCTTGATCGCATCGAAACGTACCGTAGCATTTTAGAATACGACGAAGGTGATGCAATAGATCTCATACTCACCCATAGCCACGTTACTTGTTGTTTTTGGGCAACAACACGCTCTCTAGAACATAGCTACATTTCTATAATAATATTTACTAAAAAGTGATATATGGATACTTTTATAAAAGTATATTTCAAGACAAATCTATTATATAGTTTTCACATTTTCAAACTTAACAACTTAAAAGTTATTACTCTCAATGTTTGATGTCCAAAACGATAAGTAATATAGGTACGGAGAGAGTATCTCATTTCCTATGCCTATAATGTTTTTAAAGATCGGGTTGCCGAAAATTTCATTCATTAACAAGAGGAGTAGAAATAACAACATTTGAGTTACATGGACAAGAAGTATAGCCTAACGTAGTGGTTCTCTGTAGACAAAAGAAACCATAGTCTAAATACTCCTAAAATTCGGAAAGACCCCCAAAGAGGTGGAGAACACCCCCCTCCCCTCTCACACCACCACCACCACATAACACCAGGAATGAAAGAGTGTGTGTGCGCTATCATCCCTTGCACCGTCATGGCATAGAACCATTCTTCAATCTCGTGCTGCATTATATTGTCCAGTTTTCTGATGCTAAGTTTGTACAACTGCTCCAGCTTGCGATCATATCCTACATCTCTCTCGAGTATCGACATTCAAACTTACGCGACCGATCATACGAGTTATATTTTCAAATGGAAGGAAAGTAGTTCTTGAAATAAAACATTTTTCTTGTTCATTCTTCCGTTCATTAGTCATTCCTTCAATTGAAATGATAGGTACTAGGCAAGTACAAGTGCTTGCTTGCAAAGCTTTCGAATGACAGCTTGTGTATGCTTCACCAAAGAGGAACAACAACTCTCTCGAGTCCAAACTCTGCATTGGAACCAACTCCCACACGCAACCGCTCTAGACCAGCTCGAGGCTCCGTCCGGCCCCCTACCTCCCGACTCCAGCGAGCTCGCTGGAGCGGCCAGGGTGAGGGCCCCCTCTCTCTAGCAGATAGTATTAAGTACCTAATAATAGCCTAGATGAGTATTTCCATGAGTGGAGTGTTCTAGAGTTACAGTCGCCGCATCCACTTGCTATCACCGAGACTTGATTCTTTCCGATCCGCAACCTTCGCCGTCCGTTTTCTTCACCACATGGCAGCCTACGGTTCTAGTTCCTTCTACATCTAGGCAGCTCTGCTCCTGTTGTTGGTCTGATAGATCCTCCACCCGAGATCCAGGTTCGAGCCTCTTCTTCAATCTCTGGCGACGACATCAATTGCATACTTCGGCCGCCGGTGTACTACTTCTTCGACGGATCGACTGGTCCACCTTTAACCGACGCTTAGCGCGGTCAATATATCCGGGTGCATGCGCCCATGATGCCCCTGCGACCCACCGCCGGTAGATGCGTCTCCTCCAACGCCATCGCAGTTGTTGTCTGCTCTCTCAGATGTAGGATTTTATTGTAATTTGGTCTTCTATAGATGACTTCTATGTAAACCGTCTGTTTTGATAATTAATATATATGTTGTTAAAAAAAAGGAAGAGAAAACAAGTACGTTCATGCATGCATGGCCACATGTGACTTTGCAGACACGCAAGCAGTTGTTTGAAATTTTTTGTAGCGCTGTCTGCACGGTGGAGTCATTGACTCAAGTCTGGAACATTAAAAAGTGCAGCTTTTTTTTTTTCTGACTAAAGGCACTTGTTTAGTATAGTACGTAGTTTTGATTAGGCACGACTACATTATGTTTAACCAGACATAATGTGGAGACATAGGACAAGCACTACTGTTTCTTGTGCACCGGACACACTTGTCAAGTGTCCCAACGGTTTAGTTCTAATGGCTAGTTTGATCGCCAAGAAAACCAAGTCTCTAGAAAATTTAGGGCAGTGCATGGTCCTGTGACCCAGACACTGTCCGATGAATGTTAGACATGACGAGCAAGAAAACACTAATTCTAGAAAAATAGGCAATGCCCCTACCCTGCACTAGACGCCCTGTCCAGTGTATACCAGACACGACCCAGCTAGAAACTGAGCGAGCGTGAGGTAGCTCAAGACAATGCCTTAACTGCACTGGACAACACTGTCCGGTGTACCTGACACCTACCTAGTGGTAATTCTGGTGCTACCTTGAGCCTGACTTCGCCTTTCTCCTTTTGTGCTAATACCTAAGTGTTCTACCTATATGTGCACATTTGCTATCATTTTGTCAAGCATTTTTCAAAGGATTTTATTACGTTTCTCACTAGCTAGGCCTATATGCAATGCATAGAGATCCAACACCTAGTGGCACTAGATGTACGAGTCATCCAGTTAAAGATCATTTCTTAATAGTATTTTCATTTATCTTAAATGTGATCACACTTTCTATAGTATCTTAGATCACCAAAATAAAATGCTCCTTAAATCTTATACCTTTTTCCCTTTTCTTTTTATTCTTTTCCAAGTTAGAGCACATGATCACTTCCTTTTGGCCACCTCCATCACCATGGATACCATCTAGCTCCACCACTTAGACTTTGACCAACCTATATCATCAGTGTCATAATTATTTACTAATGTGAGATCGAGAAAGTATGTATATATTCCGATAATAATCGAATTCATAGTATAAATATATAATGGCTAACTTTGTAGGTGTGAAGTTAAAGAAGGAATTGACAGCTTGAATCTTTTGAATCTCGGAAGAAAATAGGTGACCTCGCAATTATTGGAGACGACGAAACGTCTGAACAGCCACTGTTTTTTAAACATAAATGGCGAAAGACCCTTTTTATCGGTGCACAAGTACGGTTAATCATGAAATTAGGGAACGTGACCTATTAGCTACCGACCAATCCAGTGCGTGTTGGTGTTGGCAATAGAATGCCCCATCATTGCATCACGTGCATGCTGCGCCTGCGTGAGATGGATGATGAGATGGAATGGTGCATCAACGACCATGTAGGCCCGTTTAGTCGCGGGTGAAAAATACACGATAGTATGTGGGGAGTTTTTTTTTTCTAGTAATTAAGTGTCCAATCATAGTCTAAGTAGACTCAAAAGATTCATTTCGAGAAAGTCAGGTAAATTGTGCAAACATGCAAGAGCTGCTACTTTATTTAATGCTCCATGCATACGTAAAAGACAATCGATGTGACGAGCAATTTGCAAACTTTTTTGAACTAAACAGGGCTGTAATCCAGCTGTTGCGTTTAGTTTGTTCATGTGTCATCTCTGATGGACACCTAGCCCTAGCCATCGTCACATGGTATGTGTGCAGCTGGTTCAGTTTGCTAGGCAACTGTCCACGTGCACATTTTGTTTTCCTGGTGGTTAGCAGGTCACATGTGCGGTCACAGCGTGGTCTTGGGGACTGCTTGCATTGATTTATGTTCAAATTTTGTTATGCCAAGAATTTAGCAAGTCGGAAGTTGAGAAAAAAAAAACTGTTATAAACTTGGCAAGTTAAATGTGAGAGTTTGACAAATTTTGATAGTAAACCAAATACTAACTAAATTTATGGCTTGCTAAATCTTTGACGTAGTAAATTTTGAAACTGAACCAAGCAAGCTCATAGGGTTGATGCCATATACCAATGCCATTGGTAGCATTTGCTCCATTTTCTACCCATATCAGGGGGGGTTCTTGGATAGACAAAACTAAACTTTAGTGATCTACATTTTGAATAGAACATCTAAACATGAACTAATCATGGTATAACAAAAAAAAGCTAATAGAGACCAATTGATGAGTAGGAGTAGAGCATATCAAAAGGATAATGATTTTTAATTAGTTGATATTTACTGACTAAATTTTAGTCTGGTGATCCAAACAAGCCCTAAACAGATCCATATTTGGACAGAATTTAAACTGGCGATGAACTCAGGCCATTCCTTTCTTTTCCATATAGGAAAAGATGAAGAATTTCTAATAAACCGGACTCGGCAATCTCTAGATCCTGGATTAGGCTCCTCACTCCTTGGGCTCTGGGTAACGCGGCACGAGTCCCATTCGTTGGGCCGACTTGGGTTCATCCACCTGTTACGAGCCCCAGCCCAACTACTCCTGACCAGCGCAGATCCAGCCCACCATCGTCATCAAGAAGCCCACGACGCGATCGCTGCTTGTGCTTGTGTGGCGCGCACCGTGTGCCTAGGCAACCAACGGTCACGTCGCCGCGCGGCCGCATCCCGGAAGCCGACCCCACATGTCATCCGCAGAAAAATCCAGTCATTTGCTCGTGCGTTTGTTTCGTTTCGTGCGTGCTCGGCCGTCGTCTCCCTCTCTCTCCTCTGTTTTCACCTCCTCTCTGGCTTCCTCCGCTTCCTTCTCTGCCACCTCGAACACCCCAAAAATAATTTTAGCAGCACGAGCGAAAAAATTTCCGCTCGGGAAAAAAAATTCCTCGACGAGACGGTGGGGAGAGCAAACCCTACCTGGCCGGATTCCGCCGATCGGCATTGCGCTCCCGCGACTCGCGCCGGGAGCTGGGGGGCGGCGGGAGGGTGCAGGCGTGCGTGGCGCGCCCCGATCGCCGGCGGCCGTGTCGCTAGCCGGCGCTGGCGGGTGGGCGCTGGGTCGGCGGCTGCATAGGCGATAGCGGGCAGGGGCAGCACGGGGCCCGATCATCGCTGGCGCCGCCGCCGCGGTCTGCTGGCTGGCTGGCCGCGGGCAAACGTGCCGTCGGCTGGTCCCGGGCGTCGCGGAGCAAGTGGACCCGGGGGCAGGCCGCCGGAGACGGCGGCGGCGGCTACGGCGACGGCCGAGGGAAACGCAAGGGGATGGCGCTGTTCCGGAGGCTCTTCTACCGGAAGCCGCCGGATCGGCTCCTCGAGATCGCCGACCGCGTCTACGGTACGGTAACACCGCCCGCGCCTCCCCTTCGATTGGGTGAATATCGATTTTAGCACCGGAAATGCAGCTGCATTATATTCTGTAATTTCGTTCGGTGCCGGAACAGATTTCTCTGAATGTTGTTTTCAGGCTTTCAGCTAACACGTCCTCCTTGCGCCAGCGTATTTTGCAGCCACATTCTAGTTTCGTTAGAGCTATGCTTCTCAAAATGAAGGGTTTGCTCACTTTGTTCGACTGTTGCTGTATTTATCCTGTGTTTATTACTGCATTTTGATAGTAACTAGTATAGTAACCGTGCTAACTTAGACGCAATCTAGGCAATTCGTTTCTAAGTTGTTGTTTTTCTGGGTACATATTTTTGGGTGGATGTATGAAGGCTATCTCAGCATATAGAATTATAGATGAAAACAACGGTGCTTTATTAGTAGGCTAGATGTTGCTACCAACCTTGTTGGCTTGTGCAGGTAGGATAGATTCTGAAGTTCCTATGTTATGCAGACCATTTTGTGCTAAGTAATGTTATATATTTGTGGTCGATAAAGGTAGCCTCCATCTTTGCATATAGATCCCACGTTGCCTGCTGATGGGTTATCTGTTTGTCAGTTGAGGAGCTGTGACATTTAGTCCAATATTGCTGCTAAAATGCTTGAAGACATGATCTAGTTAAGCTTCACATGAGTAGAGATACTGTTGCCATCTCTATGCTGCAGTATTCAATTGTTTGCTGATGAGTCTTCAGTAGTGCAGTTAGGTGACTTCGTAGTAGGACTAACAGGATAACTCTCATGAGTTTATGCTTTGAGTATGTAGGACCAAGGCTATGTATTGATCTGCTAGTTACATAGTCCCGTATCAGAAATTTTTGAATGGGTGGCTTATGGCCTTGCACCATACACTGCTATAATGTTTACAGACATTGTCAAATTAAGTATGACATTAATGTGCAATGATTGGCCTGTTTGTGCTTGCAGTATTCGATTGTTGCTTCTCGACAGAAACCATGGACCAATACAGATACAAGAATTACCTGGACAGCATTATTTTGCAGCTCCGTGAACAGTTTGCAGATTCTTCATTGATGGTTCTCAACTTCAGAGATGAAGGAAAAAGTCTTATTTCAGGCATTTTCTCCAAGTACAATATTACAGCCAAAGATTACCCTTGCAAGTATTTAGGATGCCCATTACTTCCTTTGGATATCATTCTCCACTTCCTGAGGCTGAGTGAAAGGTGGCTTATGCTTGAAGGGCAGCAAAATATTCTGCTAATGCACTGTGAGAAAGATGGATGGCCAGTGTTGGCCTTTATGCTTGCAGGTCTTCTTCTGTACAGGAAACAATATAATGGGGAACAAAGGACGCTAGATATGGTGTACAAGCAAGCCCCTAAGGAGCTTCTTCAGATGCTAACCACATTGAATCCACAACCGTCTCATCTTCGATATCTTGGGTACATATGCAGAATGGATGATGACATAGGGTGGCCTACACAACCTATTCCTTTCACCTTGGATTGTGTAATTCTTAGAGAAATTCCAAATTTTGACGGAGTCGGTGGTTGTCGGCCAATTGTTCGAGTATATGGGCAGGATATTCCAACAACTGACAGAAATCATGGTGTCGTTTCACCACCATCAAAGGCCAAGAAACATATTAGGCGTTACAGACAGGTACCGTCAAGCATATTTCTCATCTAAATGGTTCTGCTATTTATTCAAGTTACTCGTTAACTATTTTTGCAGGCAGATAATGCGCCAGTGAAGTTAAATGTTGGATCCTGCGTTCAAGGTGATGTTGTCCTTGAATGTCTGCATGTGGATGATGGCCAAGGAAATGAAAGGTTAATGTTTAGGGTGATGTTCAATACCTTTTTCATCCAGTCTCACATTTTACTGTTGAACTTTGAGGACATCGATGTTCCTTGGGATGCCGATCACCAGTTCACAAAGAACTTCAAAGCAGAGGTAGGCCATGGTTTTTCATGTATGCATGTGGCGGTTCGTCACCAAAATATATCAATGTTAATTGTGGGTGCATGCCTGAACCAGGTACTCTTTTCAGAGTTCGATGCTGAGTCTGATGCATCCACTGAAGTTGCACCTGATTATGATTATGATGATGATGATGATGATGATATGGATGTTGCCTCTGCTGACGAGTTCTTTGAAGCAGAAGAACTCTTCAGTAATGCTGATTCGCAAGAAGGAAATAAGGATGCTGATACTTTTTCTGTAGCATCTACAGATTATGCTTCAACTCCGAGCGCCGAACGTTGGAAAAACTCACCATTTTCCAACTTTGAGCTGAATATTGGCATTGATGGATTGCGAGACAATAGAGCCGATAACTTGGGCTTGTCGTTTGAAACAGTAAATGATGGAAAGACATGCACATCCACTGAAGCCAATACTATGCTCAACAATGAAAGAGCAGTTGTGAAGTCAACTTTGGCTGCTACAATAGATGGAGACGCAGATAGCAGCATTTCAAGTTCTATTTGTAAAGAGGACGATTGCATGTTTGAAAAGGGTAGTTCCAAGCAGGATATAAGGATGGGTTCCAATCAAGACTTGGGTCAGATGGATAATGTGTTGGTTAAGGAGGTTATTATATTAGAAACTAATAGTCCTAAGGACATACAGATGATCAAAGAGGTCATCATATCAGAAGTTACAACTCCCAAACAAGTAGTAGATGGGAATATGATGGAAACTGAATTAGATGAGGCAGTCCACGATTCAGAAAGCATTGCATTGGCAGAAGCTGAGGATACAAAACAACTTAATATTTTTTGCAAACAGGATGAGGGACACAGTGTGCGAGATGAATATGCTGATTATGACAATGGCGAGGGACACAGTGTGCGAGATGAATATGCTGATTATGACAATGGCGTCATGATTGAACAAGAAGAAAGCAGCAACAAAGAAAAACTTACCATCAGAGACACAAATTCAGAAGTGACTGAGCCTACAGATGAGAATAATGGGTTGGAGCTTCTATTATCAGGGATACCACATCTGCACTTTTCAAGCACTTCTTCGGGACTAGGTTCTGCCAAGGAAAATATGGATCAGCTTCATGCTTGCGGTAGTAATGGCACTGCAGAACTAAGGGCAGGAATTGACACCAGGAGACACTCTTCTAATATCTCTTGTGTGAACATTCTACCAGAAGAATCTAGCTTGGCAATAAACAATGCTTCAACTTCCGTGAATGCGAATACACATACAAATGATTCATCTCGAATGGTGCTAAAGAAAAAACCTTTTCAACCATTGTTGACATCTAGTCTTTTTGCTCCATCATCTCCCAGGCGCAATCTGCTTCGTGCTGCATCCACAGATTTGTCCTTTTTTTCTCCATCACAAACAGAATCTAAACAGAACTCTGTTACTTCTACAAGTGGAAGGGATGATCAAGCTACATCTTCTGTGCTTCCACCTTCTCAACTCTACACAGCCCTGGGATCATCATCAAAATTTTCTCTAGTACATCCTCCTCTGCGACCAATAAGAACAGTTTCATCTCTACCTTCATTATCATTTGATGCATACATGGAGATGTCAATGTATTCTTCAATATCGCCCAAACACCAAGAGCATGTTAAACCACCCTCAATACCACCACATCGATATCTTCACCCACCAATGACAGAGGAAAAGGATCTACATTCAGGTAGTCTAACTTTGCCTGCTTCGAACAAATGTGCCCCTCAACCACCATACCCACCTCCACTGCCACCTCCACATGATTCTTGCACCCAAAGTTGTTCAAGCATGCTAATATCTGAACATGAACAAATAAGAGCTGATGTGTCTTGTTCCTTTAGTCCAGGTTGTAGACAAACTGTTCTCAACTTAGGTGATTCCTCAGTAACTTCACCCTCTAAAAGTAGTATATCTGCAACAGAATGTCCCTTAGGAGCCTCTGATTTCATAGATGAGGAAGTAACAAGTAGACCTAATATAGTAACTGGCATGGATTTCCCAATTACTAATGAAGATACAAATTCTCTATCGCACATGTTCACTTGTTCTTCACCTCCCAAAACATTACAACATGGTGCACCACCACCACCACCACCACCGCTGCCGCCTTTGCCTCCAGTAGCACCACCATCACAATTACCACTGCCAACTGTATGCAGTGATAGTGGATCATTTCCACGAGTATACTCAACTCCATCTTCAGATGGTCCATATAAGGAACCAGCAATGCCCGAACACAAATCTGCTGTTCCACCTTCTTCTCTTGAAGGAAATGAAGCAAATGAAGTTCGATTGCTGCAATCTGATATTAACACTGTTTTATCTTCATCAGAACATTCTGATTACACAGTTCAGCATGTGTTTGGAAGCAATGAAGATACAATTTCAATTCTCTCATCCTCTATACCCGCAGCACCTCCATATCCAACGTTTCATATTTTAACAGATAATTCCTCGGGTTCAATATGTGCAGAGGAAGTAAATTGTGAGCAGCATTTGGATCAAACAACATTATCCGTTCATTTAAGACCATTCAAGGAGGAGATATCACAGAGTGAAACAATCAACGGAATCTTGGGTTCTATAGTTGATGATAAAGAACATGGAGGCATTCCAATTCCATCATCACCACAAAAATTGCCTCAACCTAGAGAGCATATTATACCTCCATCTCCACCACCTCCACCTCCATCACGACCACCAACTTGTCATGCAACACTTGTACCTACTTTATGTTTATCTTCAAATCCACCTTCTCCAAGAGAACATTATGAAAATCAACCTTCTGTTTCCCCTACATCTTCTCCTAGAGAATCAATTGTTGCTCCACCTTCACAATCACTCCCTAGAAAACGTATTAATCAGTCGCCACCTCCACCTCCACCTGTGTCTCCATCTGTAGAAGATGAAGTATTTTGTCCTTTGCCTCTACTTTCACCTACGAGACATGTTATACCTCCACCTCCACCACCACCTTTACATTATATTGCACCTGCATCTCCATGCTCATATGAACCTTCTTTTCATATCGATATAGCACTTCCACCTACCTTTTCAGAGGATCTTATAATAGTTTCACCTCCACATTCAACAAGAGTTAATATAATTCCATCGCCTCCACCACTTCCTAGAATGAGTGAAATTTTGTCTCAACCTTTTGAGGGTGGGCAATCGACACTGCCAGCTTCTTTTCTAGAAGCTACTAAAGAAATCTCCCCTCGCCCTCCCCCTCCCCCTCCCCCTCCCCATGAATTACAAAAAGGATCTGAATTGTCTACTCTTTGTGGAGGAATTGTGAATATTCTGTTACCTCCACCTCCACCGCCACCTCCTCTTTCTGGAGCACATGGAGAAGTTCCACTATCAACTCCTCCTAGAGGATCTGAGAGCATTCCCACTCCACCACCCTTTACTGAAGGGCTAGGAGGAATTACATTGTCAATTGGATTTCACAGTGGAGATTCATCATTCCTCCAACCTACCAGAGGATCTGAAGGGGCTTCACGCCTGCCACCTCCACCACTATCGTCCAATGGACACATAGGATATCCACCGCCACAACCTATGAGTGTATCTGTAGAGGTTATGCTCCCTCTGCCACCTCAAACAGGATGTGGAGGGGTTCCAGCACCGCCACCACCTCCTGGAGGACATGTAGGGGCTCCCCTGCCACCACCACCTCCTGGAGGATATGTAGGGGCTCCACCACCACCACCACCACCTCCCGGAGCATATGCAGGACCTCCAGTACCGCCTCCACCTTCTGGAGGATACATAGGACCTCCACCCCCACCACCTCCATATGGAGGAATTGGAGGAGTTCCTCCTCCTCCACCACCCTTTGGAGGACTTGGAGGAACTCCACCGCCTCCACCTCCAGCAGGGTTTCGAGGTGGAGCTCCAGCACCACCTCCTCCTCCTGGAGGTCATGGAGGTCCGCCACCTCCTCCTCCTAGAGGACATGGAGGAGTAGGTGGTCCCCCACCCCCTCCCGGTGCACCTTCTCCTCCAATGCCTCCTGGAATGTCTGGTGGACCCCCTCCTCCTCCAGGTGGAAGAGGGATGCCTACTCCACCTGGCGGAAGAGGACATGGCCTTGCTCGCTCGTTAGGCCCGACATTACAAAGTGCAGTGCGAAGGTCATCTCTAAAACCACTACATTGGGTCAAAGTAACAAGGGCAATGCAAGGAAGCTTGTGGGCAGAGCTACAAAAACAAGTGGACGCTAATAGGTACTATCAACTGTCCAATAGTTTCTCCACTTTTTAACTAGATTCATAGTGGAAAAGGTCTGATGATAAATGTCATCATGAACTTAATTCAATTCCCACATATTTACTTAATTTGAATCCCATGTTTTTTTTACTGATTGTAGATTCTAGTGGCATTCAATGTATATTTCTCATCTTATTACTATTCTAACTGGTAATATGATCAATGCAGTCGTGCTGAATTCGATGTAAATGAACTGGAGTCTCTGTTTACCATTGCTCCAAAGACAAAAGGTGGCTCAAAATCAGAAGGCCGTGGAAAATCTCTTGGAACAAAATCTGATAAAGTTCAACTGGTAATTACTAAGCACGATAAACAAGTCAATAGCCAATCTTGAGTTTCATGTACTTCCTTTTTTGTTAACAGTTGCATGGAAGTTTATTTCCTTTTATAAGTTTGTTTCCCTTTTGGTTAATTACTTTTGTAGCCAACCAGCATTGCATGGTCTACGATACCGCACAATACATGTAAGGTTTTTTTTCTCGAATACGCAGGAGAGCTGCGTATCATTGTATTGAGAGGAAAAAATGGTCCCATATAAATATAGCCCCCCTACTCCAGACCAAGCTGTAGGAGGGTCCTGATACAAATCTTTTCTAACCAATAAAAGCACACACTAGTTGAGACCTGACCAACGCTCTAACTGCACACCTAACGTGTCACTAGAGATGGACCTAAGGCGTCAAGCACTCAAGCTTTTGCGCACCCGCAACACACCACAGGTGCTATTCATCGGCAAAGGCACGCAAAAGGCGACCATGTTGAGCTTGGCCCCCTCAAAGACGCAGGCATTCATGTAAGGTTGTGGTCAGATCCTAAACAGACTAAACTAAGACCACCTTGCCAAGTTTCCCCCAGTGACCTGAGTCATAGAAAGGTATGCGAATATGAAAAAAAAAACTTCGAATATGCAGGAGAGCTGCATATCATTGCATTAAGAAGAAGAGAACTTCAAGAGCCTTTTTGTGGCCTAAACTTGCTTTTTGTTCATTTGGTGTAAATAAGTCAATTTCAACAATATTGGAGTATCCATGCCAATTACGAGTTATGATTAGTGGATATTTTATTCTATTGCATCTTCTATTCCTAGGGGTTAAGATAGATATGCATGAAAAGTCTAATCCATGCTTCTTTTAGCGACGACTGTGGATTCCATATTTACAGTCCATTTTAATTCTTTAGCTCAAATACTCTTTTGGCACTAACATGCTGGCATTAAAGTTGTTTTTTTTTTTAAAAAAAATGGTGTTTCCTGGCAATAGAATCCTTTGTGTGTGTTATTTTTATATTTAAAAGTCTGTTGGTATCTTTGAAAAATGCACAGATCGATCTAAGACGGGCCAATAACACAGAGATCATGTTGACAAAAATCAAAATGCCGCTTCCGGAAATGATGGTAAGTATATTTTGACCAGCTCTGTTTCTATGTCGCTTTTGATTCTTGAATGGCAAGGAATATGCCATACTTTGAAGGGAAAGTACATTGATTGTTTTCAATTTTTGGAGCATAAGTTACATGATATCAGTGCAGGGGTGCATGAGTTCGTTGTGAATAGTGTTGAAGCTTCCTGTGAACATTTATCATGGGCAATTATTTCCCTTTCATAGAAATGCATGAATCTTGATACTTATAGAAGATCCAATATATAGTTACAGTTTTGTTGAAGCAAAAACATTAATAAGTTTTTTTTTTCTCTCCCAGTAAGTCTGCATGTCTGCCTTGAATTGAAGATGCATTTTGTATATGGTAGAGTTTGCATATGGTTTGTCATCACACTTACTACTTTGACCAGACTCTATCACAGCTATACACAATTTTACAATCTAACGAAATTTTTGTAAAGTCATCAGCTTGTTTAAGTCAGAATCACCTGTTTTTCATTAGTTTTACTTACTTCGTAATTAAAGCTGCTTCATTTATGACAATCTTCTCTCTAATGTTTTGTGGAAAATTTAGACAGAAATTAACCCCAAATTAGTGACTACTAGTCAAGTAAGTTTTGAAGTACATGCTTATATTTACTTTATCTACTTATAACAGAGTGCTGCTCTAGCTTTGGATGATTCAGTTTTGGATGCTGATCAGATTGAAAATCTCATAAAATTTTGCCCAACAAAAGAGGAGATGGAACTTCTAAAGGTAGTTTTTGCATTAATATCTAAATTTTTCACATGTTTGAACCATTTTCTTCCCTGAATCTTGTAAAAATAAGGTCAATTATTTTGCACATTTTTTTCCATCAGAACTATAGTGGGGACAAGGAAGCTCTTGGAAAGTGTGAGCATGTAAGCATCCATATCTTGTTTTATAGATAAACCCCGATGTGATTCACATTTTTATATATAATTAAGGATACGAATGCATACCTGAGTATTGCATAATTATTAAAAGTCTTTGCGTACCTACCTGTTTTCCTTCGATTTACCTTGCTGCCTACCATCTGCAGTTCTTTCTAGAGTTAATGAAGGTGCCAAGGGTTGAATCTAAGCTTAAGATATTCGCTTTCAAGATTCAGTTTCAGTCTCAGGTCATATGCTGTTAACTTTTTGGTATTTTGATCATTGAGATGTTCATGGCTTTTCGTCATACAATTTTCTTTTCCTCTTAGATTAGGGATGTTAGAAAGAATTTGCAGACTGTGTCATCTGCTTGTGAGGAGGTACACATTTTTCTGAATTTTTATTTTTACATTTGGTATTCATGTTCATCATGAGAGAACTCATCACTGATATGCCATTCAGCTCAGAAGCTCCGAGAAGTTGAAGGTTATCATGAAGAACATTCTGTTAATTGGGAATACATTAAATCAAGGCACACCAAGAGGTAATGGACTTCCAGTTGTTGATGTTGTAAACATCTTTAAATTTTATTTTCTGCATATATCTTCAGGCTCTGTTGGCCACTAAATAGGTCTAATTGCCAATTCTATTAGAAAGTAATATTCTTGTTATTTCATTGCAGGCCAGGCTGTTGGTTTTCGCTTGGACAGCCTCCTAAAACTTATAGAGACCCGTGCCACTAATGGTAGAATGACATTAATGCACTTTCTATGTAAGGTATGTAGACAGCTGAAACCCAAAATTTGAATAACAGAAAAGTAGCATCAGCATGCATTCAAAAAATAATGTTCACATGGTCCTTTTGTATTTTTTCCTATACATCCACGTGTTGCAAATGAGCCTAGGATGGTTGAGGGTGTGGATGTAAGCATGGACCACCCAAGTTTGAGTCCTCATCAATGCAAATTTGCGTGCCTATTTTCTTCTTCATATAAAACCACCTTGTTCCTGCTAGGTTGGCCTAGTTTTTTTTTTTTTTCCTGGTCATGCATGTGTTGACCCATGTTCCATATCAAGACAGTGACACTGGATTTGTGATCTTCCCAGCCTTGCTTGTACAACTACACATGCAGCCTCCGTTCCCAAATTCTTCTATTACATTATTTATCATGGATAAGCGCATGCACAAAGGAAGTCTGCTGGGCTAAAGGTGAAAGAGACAGTTTTGAAATTACAAAATTGGACGTAACACCCAAGGGGTATTTTAATTGGGAAACTGAAAGTAGTGACAAAAAAAGATGGAAGGAGCTGTTGTGAATCAAAAGATGCATTTTAGTGATAAAAAAGTCCATATTAGAAGTAGAAAATGAAACTGTTATTATTTTTTTTGTTGCCATTTCATATTGACTGGTATATTTCATATTCTAAGATAACTGTTTTCATACTTAAAATTGAGCTTTATCTTTTATTGCATCATCTCTTATGTAACCTAAATTTTGGATTCTTTATGGTCATTGATACCTTTCATATGGTAACACCTTAGTGGGTAGCGTGGGATATGTTCTCGTTATGATAGAAAGTTAGAAACATATCTTGTCAATGACTGCTTATTTCTCATCGGTACAGTTTTCTTCAGAACTTAATGACTGGTTTAAATGTACTTCAGTCCCTTGCAGAGAAGTCACCAGAAGTAATGGATTTTCATGAGGATCTTGTCAACTTGGAAGCTTCTTCCAAGGTAATTTGCTTCTCTGACTAATATGGAAAACCTCAACTGACATAATTTGTTAAGTATTCTGGAGTTACTGTAAACAGTTGCAACTGAAAGCATTGGCGGAGGAGCAGCTGGCAGTTGTAAAGGGGCTGGAGAAAGTTGAACAGGAGCTAACTGCTTCAGAAAGTGATGGGCCGGTTTCTGATGTTTTCCGTAAGGTATATTTTCACAACTGTTTGTGCTGTTTAGAGTTCCTTGTCTAATGTTGAGCCTTTGATTAGTTATCAACTCGTTCAATGCAATGCAGACTTTAAAGGAGTTCATTGATTGTTCCAGTGCTGATGTACGCTCCCTATCAGCATTCTATTCTGAAGTAGTAAGTCATTTGTCATCATCCATGCTTCCATTATGAACACTTTGTGCTTTAGATTTGTCCCGTTTAACTTATTCACTGCGTACAGGGTAAAAGCGCAGACGCACTTGCTCTTTATTTTGGAGAGGACCCTGCAAAATTTCCTTTTGAGCAAGGTAATATTCATGCCAATAGATCCATGAAGTGGTTTACCTTAGGTGCTGATGGTTATTTGTCATGGATGGAAACGGTTTTCTTCCATTTTTAACTGCACCCAGGGATATGGTTTTATTCCATTTACTATGGTCGTAAAGCTGTGATCCAGACAACATGCTTTTATCATTGACACTTCCGCATTCCAGTACGGGTTTTATGCATCAACACACTTCTGTTAAAAAGAAAACTACATTGACACTTGAACTGGAAGTTAGCGTTCCAAAAATTGCTTGAGAGACTTTCGTATTCTCCTAGCATGCAATTCAGGCAGGGGCTAAGCATCTTGCTGGGCTGGGATGGGCAATCAGCACATCTCATGCATGGTGGCTCTCACTAGACTCTAATCACAGTGCTAGGCTTATCCGGTTGCTCTTGTTGACAGTATAAGCTCCTGATGTACTCTCTTGTCAAGTGTGGCCAATTCTCTGCCCTTGTTGTAATATATATTTGTTCTTAAAAGACATGCGGCTCTCCTGTGTATTCTCTAAAAAAGGCCCTAGCCAGCAAAAGGCGTGACATTTAATCCCAGCTGGATTATTGTCGATATTGTCCAAAGCCCAATAGACCAGTCTGTGGTGATTTAAGCTTGTTCCCAGTTCCCTCCATACAAAGTCGTGCATTTCATAGTGACTGGGAACCAGGCTCTTTGCAGCCTTGATTGGGACCACTGTTTAAATAAGCCTTTGATCTACTCTTCTCTGACTTCCTTCTGTGCTGCACCAATACTCAAGCCTGGTTCTTTATTAATCTCTTGTAGTTTTTTCTTTCGTCGGTGGTTTTGCTTCTACATCCCCTATTTTAGACAGTCAATCTGGCAAATAGATATCTGTGAAGCGAGTTGTATGTCCCAACGAGTTGTCAATTTGATGTGGTTGTTGTTGAGTTTTTGCTCTGGTAGAGTTGTGGTTGCGACAAAAGGAATCTTGGGTTTTGCCGGTTTTCTACCCCCTCTTCCCCACCCCCCCCCCCCCCCCCCACCCCCCCCCAAAAAAAAAAAAAAAAAAAAAACCCTTCGTTATGACATTGTACAAAGTTATTTGCAGGAATTGTAGTGCACCCCCCTAGTTGTATGGTTTTTTGTTTCCAGTGCGCCAATTCTCTTTGTCTGGTAACACCACAGTGATGCAAAAGCTTTCCGTTCTTTCAATTAAAAAAAAAACTGTGAACTACATCAGTTCTTTTTATGAGATTTTCCACTTGCTTTAGCTTCGATCCATTCTTTCTTTTTCCTTTTTCTAAATGCATTAACAGTGTACTGCTTAGGTTTCCTGAGCCACAAACAGAGTTATGGTTTTACAATCCTTATTAGTTCTAACTAATCTTTAAAACATTTGCAGTTGCTACAACTCTTCTGACCTTTGTGGGGTTGTTTCGGAAAGCTCATGATGAGAACCTCAAGCAAATTGAAGCTGAGAAGAAGAAAGCCCAGAAAGAAGCTGAAAAAGAGGCAAACCAGGACAAAACTCCTGTAAAATCCAAAAATGGGAATGCAGATAAATCACCAAGATCACCATCAACCTTCAAATGATATACAGCAAAAGTCCACATGGTCATCATTTCTTCCTCAACGAATGCCCGCCTTTGCTGGTTTGGGCACAATTTCGCAAGCATCAATAGTATACAAATCCATAAATTTCTTGTGGATCATGCTTACAAGACAAGGTAGCGAATAATCTCTTTCATATATGTGTAATGCTCTGTTCTAACAGGTGAAATATGTATACTTGTCAGTACCACCCAAACTTATAGTCATTTCCCTTTTTGCAGATGCTTTTGGTTCAACATCCGTCCCTGTATCTTATGACACTGTACAAAGCTCACCCCACACGAAGTTTGGTTCTTCTGTACAAAATTCATAGATCTTTCTATGTTTTTTTTCCCCTTCTGTTTATACTAGCAGCAGGAGTAGGTCAGTGTTGTAAACTAGAAATAGGAGTGTAGGCAGTGATCAGTAGTAGATCAGAAGCAATAGAAAAGGATAGTGCTACTACAGGCAGGTACGGAGGTTCCTAACCAGGTAAATATGAGTATATGCCATGTTCTATGACTAATTTACTACAGCAAAGTGTCTGTGCATGACGTCCTGTCACAAGTATCTCGAGATCAACTAACACCCAGTCAAAATCTGAGCTTCAGTGTTTCGCTTCATGATTTGTCAAGGAAAAAAAAAAAGGTCACCTGTTGCTTATTTGGGTTGCATTCTCATTTCTTCTGCACCTTCTCCTATAATCGATGTTTTGGTTTTTATGACACTAATTTCTGTCGTAGAAAAATAGAAAACAGTGTCACTGGGACTGTAATGCTGTAACTCCATACATGAGGATCGCCTCAACAGCTGAGGGTCTATTTCTGTCTAGAATTAGAAATGAAAAGGAAAATTTGGCTGATATCTTGTACGGGAGGAAATACTTCGAACTCTCTGATATCAGGAAGAGGGTTTTCTTTAGTCTCTGATACTTAGTAATTCTATATTTTGCATAAGTGAGAATTAGCCGCGGTTACAAAAGCTCTGCAACTGTGACACAATAGTAGTATTTAAATTGAG
Source organism: Eremochloa ophiuroides (assembly GCA_038502445.1). NCBI lineage: Eukaryota > Viridiplantae > Streptophyta > Magnoliopsida > Poales > Poaceae > Eremochloa > Eremochloa ophiuroides. The sequence goes on along the minus strand of JAHLJS010000003.1, from coordinate 62,464,599 downwards.
AAATTTTATAATGCTTGGAAAAAATATGAGACATCCATTAGGTGAGATCAGACGGTGAAAAATAAGAGATACCTCAAATAGGTTGTATTTTATTTTTTCGAATGAGGGTAAATTAGTCATTGTATAGTCACTCAGGGACAAAAATGGAATTCTATGCATTTTTTTTTTACATAGGGATAAGGCTATTTTTGGGCTGGGCCTAGGCGCACGTGGTGTAGAATCCTTCATGGTCATCACAGATTGATTTTCATGACTGTCAAGTCTGTCATGTACTATGCCATCGTTAGTTATCGAAGCGATGGTGTGGCTTCCTGTCAGCATCGACGCTTCCGTCAGGTTCACAAATTTTGCCGAAGCTTTATTTGTTCATGGAAAATCTGTCGAACTTGTTAGAAGAAGCTGATTGAATGACAATGAAATTATGAAAATAGAAAGGCTGGTCATATCTGCGTTCAGCAGCTCTGTGATGTAACGACAGACATGGTCCAAGGACAGGAGGGTGTCGGAGACTGATCGTTGCTTGACGGCGGCGAGGCAAGCGGGTCTATTGTTGGGCTGGGCTTAGGTTATGTCTGACAGCCCATTGGAAAAAGGTGAAAGACCTGGAGGTTTTAAATTATGCAAAAACAGGGATGATCATAGAGCATGTGTAGAAATACATATATTGCTCATCGAGAAATTTGAACTCGTGGGTGGTTTACAAACAATCCAGATTAAATTTGTCAATAGGTGTAGTTTGTTGGCAGGCACATGTATGGCAAGTATATATGGCTTGGTGATTGGGACTTCTCAGGAGTCAGGATTTCAAGTTCTATGGGCACGTGAGTAAGCAAGCCAAGCATTCATTTGAGGAAAACACTCAAAGCCCACTTTATTTGATAAATAACAACTTCAGATTCACAACAAACTGCAAGTTGGCTCATAATACATAATAACTGGTAACTAAATATATGGGAAACCGAGACATAGCGCATTGCTGCACTATAAATCAACAAGCGGCTGCAGGATGGACGCGACTAGGGCCTTTGGTGATGTGCTCCTTGAGGGTTCCCAGCGATCTGGCGCTGGGCACTGCATTTGCGGTCGTGCTCCTTGAGGGTTTTGTTACCATTGTTGGAGAGGCTCCCCTTTTTTGAAAAGAACAGCAGGGGAGTCCCCTACCTATTTTTTTGGTATTTTCATTTAAAAGAATAAATACAATAAGGCTGTACAAGAAGGGAAAAAAGTTACAAGGCAACCAATGCCCAAAATGGAAAAAGTACAAACATTAACTGAAAGTCTCACACCAATTAGAAAGCGCAACCGCAATTTTCTCCTTGGCCTTGATGCAAACCAGACCAATCTCCTTCTTGAAGTCAATTTTCCACTGATCAAGGCTAAAACCTTTTCCTTCAAAGACAACCTTATTTCTTGTCGTCCAGATGATCCAGTAGGCTGTAATTAAGAGCTCTCTGAAAAAAGACGCATTAAACATATTTCTGGCTTGACAAATCATATCCAAAGGATCCAGGTTAGTGTCCCATGAGATATTCAGGCTGTTCCAGCAACTAGTGCTAAAGGGACAAGAGAAAAACAGATGAAAACTTGTTTCCTCAGCAGTCAAGCAAAAGACACAATTATAATCATCAAGGTGCATGTTTTTCCTCCTTAGGATGTTTCTAGTACTGAGCCGATCATTGAGAAGTAGCCAAAATAAGAATTTATGTTTGCCCAAAATTCCAGCTTTCCACATCCATTTGAATAGAGGAGATGCTTCTTGACAATTGAGGAGCAGATTGTAAGTTTTGGAAGCTGAAAACTTACTTGATCCACTCACATAGGTCCATCTGTCCTCTATATTGATATCCCAGTGGAAGTTTTGAATAGTAGCCGAAAGATGAAGTAACTGTGATTCAGCTTGTGGAGAAAGAGGGAGGAAGAAGGAGCTTCCAATATCTTTGTCTAGAAAATGTCTAATAGAACATTTGGGTTTCCTCGCAAAGCTGAAAAGTTCTGGAAGGCTATCTTTGAGTAACTGATCAGTCCAAGTGCCAGACCAAAGCATAATCGAGTTTTCCTTAGAAGGGACACATTTATTTAGCAATATTTCTGAAGTCCGTAGTGAGCTTGAGAAGATCCTTCCACCAAAAGGAGCCCATTGGAGATTTAGCATGAGGTGGAATGAATGTATTTCTATAAAGATTGTTCCAGGTGAGGCAGACCCAAGGGATATTGGCGTGGTTATAGAATTTGTCTAAATGTTTCAAAAGTAAAGCAGTGTTTTGGGTTTTCAAATTAATAATACCCAACCCACCTTTGTCTTTTGGTTTACAAGCCATACCCCAAGCAGCAAGGCAGGTTCCTTTTCTATTGATGTCACCTTTGCTCCAAAGACAGTGTTTGCGAAATCTGTCAATTCTATCCAATACTGAGGGGGGAGCTAAAGGCTGCAAAGATAAAAAGTGGGGAGAGCTGAGAAGACTGAATTTACCAAAATTAACCTATCTTGGTAGGAGAGCAGTTTGCTGATTCCACATAGTCTCCTTTCAATTCTATTAATGAGGGGGCTGAATTCTTGAATGGTAGGCCTAGTAGTACCCACAAGAAGGCCAAGATAAGTAAAAGGTAGAGAGACGCAAAGACAGCCAAAGGTATTGGCAAGGTGTTGAGTTTTAGAGGGAGAGATATTTATAGGGATGAGAGAGGTTTTATGGAAGTTAACCTTAAGACCCGAGCTGTCAGTGATAGATCTCAGAAGACATTTGAATTTAAAAAGAATTCTAGCATCAGCTGGAAGGATGACAAGAGTGTCATCAGCATACTAGGCTACAGGGTAGTCACCTCCAAAATCTTCAGAAAGGGGATGCTTAAGCACACCAAGGTTCCAGGCTTTATTGACAATGGTCTGAAGGAAGTCTGCTGCAAGGACAAATAATAGAGGTGAGAGAGGATCACCCTGTCTAACACCTCTTTTACAGTTAAAGCTTCTCCTAGGGATGCCATTTAGGATGACAGAGGAGGACGCAGAGATGAAGATTGACTTGATCCAATTAAGCCATTTGTCAGAGAAACCCTTATGCTTCAAGATTGCAAGAATAAAGGGGTGCTCTATTTTGTCAAAAGCTTTTTCAAAGTCAATTTTCAGAATGACAATTTTCCTTTTAGAGTGATGACAAATATGAAGGAACTGGAAGGCCTAGGCAAGGCAATCTTGAATAGTTCTCCCTTTAATAAACCCATATTGATTAGCATGAATTATAGAGGGAAGGACAGCCTGGAGTCTAGTAGAGAGGAGTTTGGCAATGGTTTTTAAAGAATAGTTCAGTAGAGAGATGGGTCTAAAATCATTAACAGAGGCAGGGTTGTCCTTTTTGGGAATGAGAGCTATGTTAGAGCTGTTAATGCTACTGAGCTCCAAGTTGCCAGCATTGAAAGCAGAGATGAGTCTCACAAAATCTTCTTTGATGATTTGCCAACATGTTTTAAGGAAAAGACCATTGAATCCATCAGGACCAGGGGCATGATCAGAGGGTGTGTTTTTGATCACCAGTTCAATTTCTTCAATAGAAAAGTCTTCATCTAAGCTTTGGAGGTTTTGACTTGTGATGAGGCTCTCCAGATTAAAGCTTATTCCACAGAAATCACTGTTTCCCAGCCTTTCTTTGAAGGAAAGATGGAGGTGATTGGCTTTCTGATCATGATCAATTAGTTGATTATTGTCTTCAGTGCAAATGGAAACAATAAAGCTCTTTCTATGATTGATGGTTGCTAAATTATGAAAAAAGCTAGAGTTTTCATCCTCAAATTTAACCCATCTAATGGTGTTTCTTTGTTTCCAATAAATTCTCCTTCTTTCTTCGAGACTGGCTAAGTGAGATTTGGTGATACTTCTCAGGATCCATTCTAGATTACAAAGGGGTCTTTGTTCTTCCAGACCATCAAGCAGCAGAAGAACCCAGTTGCAGTTGTGGATGAGTTTCCCTAAATTGGAGTGGTTCCTGCTCCAAGTTTTAAGCCCTTGCCTTACTTGTTTGAGTTTATGGGATAAATTTTTAGCAGCATTAGAGAAATAAGGGGCATTGTCCCAATGGAGCTTCACAATGTCAAAAAAATCATCAAGCTGGACCCAATGGTTCTCAAATTTAAGAAAGGGGCTTTAGAGATATTAGTTCCAATATTAATTACATAGGGGATGTGATCAGAAATAGGCTTGGAAAGGGGTTGAATGTGGGTGGCAGGGTAATGAAGAAGCCAGGAAGAAGAGGTGAAGACCCAATCTAACTTAATAAGGAGAGGATTAACCTGCATGTTACTCCAAGTGTATCTCTGGCCACTGAATGGCAGATCAATGAGATCAAGATCAAGGATCATATCGTTAAACAATTGCATATCAGCAAGATTACCACCAGGCTTGTTTCTATCCTCATTGGATCTATAAAGGTTAAAGTCTCCTGCAAGAAGCCAATCATCAAAATCGCTGCTATCCAGGTTAAGGAGCCAAGTCACAAATCCAAGTTTATGATCAGAGTTGGAAGGTCCATAAACATTAGTCAGGTGGTGTAACACCCCTGGTGTTACTGTAACTAAAACCTACCATGTTATCATGATTGCATGCAAAGCATCCCGCATTCGACCCTGTTAGTGTGCATCAACTAAAATAAATTTTATTCTTGCATAAGATTGTGCATAGGTGATTTAGAGTGACTCATGGTATAAATGTTGGGGATTGTGTATTTGTCTAAATGCAATTGGAATTTAAAAATAAAATCATTTATAAACCTTAAATCCGACCCAAAACCCTAAATCAAAAACTACATGGAATCTGATGATGGTGTCTAAATAAAAATTTTAGATCTTTTAAAATGGAACAACTTTCATTTTGGGTTATTTTGAAGTTATTAAGTGGAATTTCAAACTAAACCCTAATTAGTGTTTTGAAATTCAAATTTGAAATGCCATTTCAAAAATTATAAGGAATCTGACCAAACTTCCTTAATGAAAGTTGTGAATCTCAACAAGTGGAACAACTTTTATATTTGGATATTTTCAAGTTATTGAGAAAATTTTTGAGTTTTAAATTAAATTTGAAATGAAATTCAAATTGAACTTTTACCCCCTTTTGAATTGCTCAAAATATATTCAAAATTTGAATATGGCTCAGAAACCAAAAATGTTCAGCACAAAATTTACTACAACTCATATTTAGGTAATTTTTCTAGTTTTTATATAAAGTGAAAAGTAATTGTAGTAAAATAGTAAGAAGGTGATTGTGGCGCTACAGTGCTCGCGCCTGCTTCCTCTGTTCGTGCACAGGCGCGTGCGTGCCGCCGCGCGGCGCCACCGTCCTGCCTGCCTGTCGGCGTGCGCCTGTTGGGGGAGATGCGTCGTGGGGGTCCCGGACGCGGTCTGCTCCCCTCCCTTTTTTTTTTAAGAAACCTGGCACCACCATTTTCTCCTCCTCCCTTTTTCCATCGCCGCCGACTGTCTTGCGGATGGGAGCAAAATTCGCAGCCATTGCTTCATCTCTACCCTCTCCATCTTGCCATTAGTTGCACCACGCCCTTGTGCACCAACCGAGCCGCTTTGTGTAGACGGTAGTTGCCGGAGTCGACCGAGCGGCCGTTTTCTTCCTCGGGTCCGGTCGCCAGCGCCGCCGAGTCCGTTTCGACGTGTATAGTCCTCTCCGGTGAGATACACCATGTTTCTTCTTCTGTTCTAGCTTCCCTGTGACGCAGTGAAGCTCGTGGACTCATCGTTTGCCTCGGTTACGACCAGAAATTGCTGGAACGTCTCCTCGCCGTCGGGTTCACGCCATCCCGTCTGCCGTCGTCGCGGCCGGCTCCCTCTGCTCCATCTCCAGCCCATCTGTAGGGTTCCTCAAGTCGTGGTGAGAAGCCTAGACGCTTAGGCAGTCTCTTTTCGGCGGATTAGGGACTCTAGCTGTGGTGTGTCGTCGCGCCGGTGAGCTTCGTCTTGCCGAGCCGCCATGGGTGCGGTCTGAGGTGCTCCGAATGTTAGCCTGTGCAATAGACCCTGGGGTTTCTCGTTAGGGCGCAGGGAAGCTGTTTAGCCCGTCTCCCTCACCGGGAGGTTCGCCGTCGGCGAGCTCGAGTCGGGCAGAGATGTCGAGCGCCGCGGTCTGTTTCTGCTCTGCGTTCAGCGTAGAGGAAGAAGAAGACCGCCCCAGTGTGTATGACGTGTAGGTCCCACCATGTTCTAAATATGTATCAATTCCACCGATTTAGTATTTTCTTTAGAAATTTATATTTGGAGTTTCGTAGCTCCTAAATTGGTGAAACTTGTTTTGTTAGTTTTCTTGTTAAGTGCTCTGCATGTTAGATCCATAATATGTCCCTTATTATGTATATTTTTGTGATGTATAAATTAGTTTTGAAAAGTGGTTTAAGGATTATATTAACTTTATTTTGGTCATATTGTGATAAATAATAGTCCAAAAATAGTGATTATAATTTTGTTAGTCTTCTCAGGACATGCACTAGCTAGTAAGAATATAAAATGTGCAAGTTGTTTATGGTTTTAATGGTGTTTTACATTACTCTTGATAAATGAAAAATAAATGCTTGTTTTACTTGTTATTTTTGTATATGGATTTATATAGATCCAATTAACATGGAAATTTAGTGGTAGACTCTTTGCGTGTTGTGGGATGACTGGTTAAATTTTCATGATTTATGGTGCATGTTTCACTTAGTTATGAATTTATCATGTTTGATGTCTGATAAGTAGATTTAAATGCATTATGAATAATATATAAATGAAAAAATGAGAAATAGTGCTTCACTGCCTTTTCATGATGTTGTGGCATCTCGAGAATCAATAATATGGCCATGATGTTTTAGAAAATATTGAGTTTCATATTTATCTTATTTTTCAATGTATTGTTGTATTACAAACTTGTTTATTTTGTAGTAATTAATTTATAAAAACTGAGCATGTGAAATTTGTACCTTAGTGTTGACATCTACTAACGTTGGCAAATATAACTATATAACTTTTAATGCGAGAGGCGAGATTAGAAGATGAATGAAAATTAATTAACTTGTCATTAGCAACTAGCCACTTTTCTATTACCAATATTCTTATGTAAGAATTAGGTTGTCATCCCTAATTAATAATGCTAAGAATAAATAAAGGTTTTATATATTAATCTATGTGACTAGACAGAAATAAATATAAATAATATAAACTAAGATCAGTTCTGCAAGCGGATAGACAATTATACCATTGTAGCATTTTACTTAGCGAATTCTACCTGGTTGTCGATTTATATTTATACCACTGAGAAGGACTAGGATAAACTTTAATCTATTATATTGATAGTGATGGTATACAATGGATAAGTGACATTACCGATGTCATTTACTCTACTCATAACAGGCAGAGGTCACAAGGTAAATAAAGATAAAGGTGATAAATATGATCAAGCATCATAAATAAAAGATAATCATCAGAGCACTTCTCTAGTCATAGTAATAGCTAGCCAATGGATAAACTAAGGAATTAATATCAAAGGTAATTCTATAACTACATCAATGAATAACTCTAATTAGTGCAATTACATCTAGCAATCATTGTTAGACTAATCCTATATCATGATCACATGCAAAGGGCATCATCTAGGAAAGGTGTGAAACAGAGTCATCACCCAACTTCGTGACCGTGCCTGCTGGTCTACATACGGGGAGTGGACTACAGAGGACTCAACGCAGCTGTCACCTACGCGATCTACCACACGACCCGGCACATCAGGGTGCACTCGCAGATAAACAAAATACCTAAACACCACGTCTACATATTGTTCATCATCTATCCATCGTACGCATGAAGAAACGCTATACGAGCAATTACATGAATTCAATAAGATCAAACCAACTATACTAGACATTGTAATTAAGAACATATGAACTATTAAGAACAATGTTTCCCTAATCATAATGAAGAATACAATAATAGAGAAAGAACTAGAATTATACAGAACTCCGTGCTCCATACAGACGCCGGGGCTCCAGATCCGCCGAAGAATTAGAACTCCTCTAATCTCTAATCTAACTAGGCTAGAACTATGAACTAGGAGGCTCTTGATGGCTTAAGGACTTGATGCCTTGAATGAATGATGGGTTGATGCCTCCAGGAGGGGTCTGCCCCTTTATTTATAGCCCGGTGGGATGTACGTGCGCCGTAGGATCAAACCGACTTGAAATAAGAGCCGAGATGACTCCACAAAGACGACGGAAGAAGACTCCAGAAGATGGGCCGAAACCCTAGCAGGGGGGAGCCGGCCGGCTCCACCCGGGCGCCGGCCGGCCCCATCTTGGGGTGTCTCAGCCTCTCAGGCCCCGGTGCCTCGGGTGTGTTCCAGATGCTTCTAGTGTTCTCGTGATGATGTTTCCTTGGCGGTTAAGTTACGTGGTAATCATGCTCTTTAACCCTCCTTTTATACTTTTCTGGAATAGCCCCTGGAAAATACAGAACATGCAAAACTCGTGGAAACTGTCAGTTAAAACCCTAGACTAGTGTGTATTCATGTATCCTTTGGTGTCTAAATTCTAATAAAAGTTGACGTTATCCACCGTCAACACTTGGTCATAAATTGTAATCACCTAACTCTCATTAAATTTTGGGATTTATTTGACAATGTATACTTATACCCTTAATTATATGCTTTAATTATTAGTTGATAATTCTAGAAATGATAAGCATAAATCATGAAATGACTTGGGTGATTTTTGGAGTTGATTGTGGACCTTGGAACATGAAACCCTTATTGTTCCATGGCATTTGATTATTTGTTTGCTGTGCTCATAACAAAATGAGAAAATAAAAAACTTAAAATGCTTTTTAGTTCAATTAAGCATTCCCTTAGTTAATTCATGTATGTAATATTGATTATCTCTGGGATGCAACCTCTTGGGTAAAAAGGATAGGTTAAGTGTGTTTCTTATATTAGGGTTTTGTCCTTTCAATGGTAAATATAGAATGGCTTGCTGTGTGAAATAATTAAATGTTATCAAACCCTGAATAATAATCAACAAGTTGGTTTGGTTGGCTTGCAACTTTATCATGAAGGAAAGTTGTACTCAACTTTCTTCGATTAATTAACTAATGTAATGCACTTGTATGTTTCTCATCATGCATCATGATCATTGCATTACCTCATGTTAAAGCATGCATCATTCATTTGCGTGTAGTGCATACGCAAGTGAAAAGGCTTACGTCGATCAAGTCGGAGGAAGTCCATCGATCAAATGGTGATGATGTCAATATCATGATCTCTGTGAAACTACCAACCCTGCAACACAGGCAAGCCCCGGTGCATTCAAGCCCTCCCTTGTGTTTTATGAAATATTTATAACTTGAGTTAATTATTGCATTAGGTTGCTAAGAGTTGATTGTCACCTATCTTGTTGCATTCCCTGCCTTGATATATTACCCTTGAAACCTGTTTAAAAATGAAAATGTTCAAAAAATGCTTAGCCCTGCTTAATTAATTTAGATTTGCATAAAATGCTATTTTTGACTTATGGGGATATAATAATAATAATAATAATAATAATAATAATAATAATAATAATAATAATAATAATAATAATAATAATAATAATAATAATAATAATAATAATAATAATAATAATAATAATAAATCATGAGAAATGAAAAGGGATATGAGTCCGTTCGGTGATTGTGCACTTGGGTAGCAGCCCCAATGCATCGCCACCGACGGAAAGGGATTTTCCGTTCGTTGGTTGTGAATTTGGGTTAGAGTCCCAATGCTTGATCATCGGCGGGAAAGAGATTTGAAAACCGTGCGGTTACTTGCACTTGGGTTAGAGTCCCAATGCAAGGTCTCCGACGGAAAAAGAAATTAGGGACCGTTCGTTGTAGGCTTGCTGTGATCGACACTTTGCAACTAGCCACATACTACGGGATGCCCTGACTCCGGTGGCTCTACTACTTGAACCGACGACCATGCACTGGGAGTGGAGAGATGGCGAGAGTAGCGTGTACCCTCGTGGCCGGCGTGCCTGGAGAGGAGAGGAGTACTGTGTTCTCGGGTGGTGCAAGACCGGTTCAGGTTTTGGAAAAGCCATGGTAGACGGGGTTGGCATATGCAAGCTTAGGTGCTACATATGCAGTGTGGATAGAGATCCCCAGCTGGGTATTAATCGATTCGAATCGTCGTTGCTCCTTGGATATGGAGACTTGATCCTTTGACCTACAATTGAAAAGTGGTTCGGAACTAGAATGTTTTTGAGAATGAATATATAATTGGAATTGAAGGATATAGGTGAAAGAACTAAGATCTATGGTTATTGATTAACATAATATTGAGTTAAAATATTAAAATTAGGATTCAAGACTAGTATTGTTTTTCCGCAAAATACTTTGACTCTTGCTAAAGCCTTACCTTGACTCCCCTCAACCTGCATCCCTGAGTCTCATTCCTTTTTCTTAGTCGGATAAGTCTTGCGGAGTACCCCAGTACTCAGGGTTTGTTAACCCCTGTTGCAGGTGAGCCGAGAGTACAGTTCTACTTGAGACCGTGCTGGTTGGCAGATCGGGCATTGATGATGGTGTGTATGATATAACCCTTGGGTAGGGTGTCTAGTTGGATGATGCTACTCCACTACGAAACTCTGGGTTGGGATAATGCCATTTATAATTGTAAACCTATGTTTATGTAATACTTCTGCACTCTTCACTCTGATTTAGATTATTTGTGTACACCGTTGTAATACTTGCAAGGTCTTTACAATGAGATCCTCGGGTGAATTAGGGTTTCTGAGTAAACCCGGCAGGACACCTAGGTCAAGGGGAACTCGTGCAGACTGATCGTGGGTCCTTAGGGACGATAACGGTGCACGTGGGCCCGGTGATTTGGGTGGTTGTCACAGGTGGAACATTGATTTATTCAGAGAGCGTTGGAATTTAGGGGTGATGGCAAAGTTGTTGGCTTGGACCAACGTCCCACTGAAAAATCTACTATTCCAAATAGTGATAAGACCCCCAGAGGCACCTATAGAAGGGTGATAATGAAATTTGTCTAGATATCTGGGACAAGACTTTTTAATGTAGAAATTGTCAAAATGATCTCTTTTTGTTTCCTGAAGACAGACAATTTGGCAGGCGCTCTCAGTAATTTTGGATCTTAAAGCATCCCATTTTTCTTGAGATTTAATTCCTCTAATGTTCCATACTAATATTTTTATGTTTCTGTTTCCATCCATTATAAACAACCATAGGGGTAGAGATGAAACTGATAATACATATTATCAGAGAGATATCAAAAGACACATACAGATAAATAAAGGTGGTCCATATTGCATTAACCGTGTAGAAATTAAACAAAGAGAGTTTGCAACCAGTAACGATGGGGGCCCATGGACAGCCAACATTACAATTATTCAGCTTGCACGCAGGCAAGATAAGCAGCCAGGTAGTTTTAGACCAAACAGGAACAAAAGTCTAGGGGCAAGGGATAAAGCAAAGCCCCCAGTTTTCCAGAGCTCAGAGCATGTCATCTTCATCAGCTTCCAAGTTGATCATAGCAGCAGAGACATCACTAGGATGAATCTTGAGAAAGCCAGTGGCAATGCCTTCAACAACCTCCTTGTTCAGGTGAGGGGCAGGAGCTTGTGTTTGAGAAGCAGGGATCATGGCTAAAGGCTTGGGGTTGAGGATCTCTTGGGCTGATTTTCCTTTGAAGCCACTAGATTTCTTGGCTTGCCTTTTACTGCGTCTCAGAAACTCTTCAGGTAATGGCTCTTTCAGTTTCTTGGCCCTTTTCTTGCGGGGAGTAAACTGTTGTGGGTTGATGATTTGGACAATGTATTCATCTTCCTCCATGATCTCTACCATGGTGTTTCTGTCCTCAGGATCATCCAGCAGGGGAGGCATAAGGCAGAGAAGGAAAGCTAAGTCTTTGCTATTAGCAAAATAATTTTGTACTCTAATATTATTATCAATGACACAAGTAGATAGGAAAGAGAAAGGGCAAAAATAGGGATCTTAGTGAAGAAGGAGAGTACCTCAGCAAAGAGTTTGCGTTGTAACTTAGGTGATGCCTCCAAGCTGATGTCAGTCAGGAAGTCTACTATCAGAGAGTGGTTTGAGCTTTGCTAGCAACACTGGGTTGGGATTAGATGGACCCTCAGGGGAGTCATCAAAATCAGAGCCTCTAATTATCAGATTTCCATCAGGAACCTTTTTCTGCATGACCAGCCGAGCAGCACCTTGCAGCTTGGAGAAACTCTGGACTACTGCGAGGATCGAAGGATCAGAACAGCCTGTCATCACCTTGGGTTTCTGAGACTCAGTAGGGATCACTTTCAAGTTACCAGTTTTAAATACATTCAAGTTCTCTCCTTGAGTTTCAGTAGCAGTGTTCCTTAGGTTGATATCTCCCATCTGTAAATCAGTGTTCATAGGCATGTTCTGACCACCTTGGGCTTCTGCATTGAGGTCAATTTGCATGTCCAGATTCCCACCTATGATTGAAGCACCAGGAGTTGCATTAGAGCTGGCAGGTGGCACAGGGCCCATCCAATCTGGTGCTTGAGGAGGGATGGGGTGCAGAGGGCCCATAGTGACAAAAGCTTCTTCATCAGGTAGTTCCTCAACACTTTTCCTTTTCAGAACATAAACAGGGATAGTCCAAGATCTACCCTTATTTGGTAGACCAGCATTAACCTTAATGGAAGAGGGGATCAACCTATCATCATGTAAATAGACTTTCACGATCACTCTAGCCAAGTTCAAAGAAACATGCCAATGAACTAGGATCCCAAACCCTAAAACAGCTTTGGCTATGAAAGTATCACAACGCAGGTCTTCGGGGAAGTTAAGCAGCATAACCCAAGCCTCTCTATCCATATCAAAGCTTCTAGCGTTAACTGCCTCATCATGCTTAATAACAATCATCTTGTATTGACCAAAATCAAAGACTGGCCCCAGAAACCTTTCTCTATCAAAAGCAGACTTAAAGCAGACAAACGCATCACCAAGAGGACACTGCTCAATCTCAATGACTCTAGTGTTGTGGACCTCTCTGAAATAATTACGAAGTTCATTGGCGAGCAGTCCAAAGTCCGCCTTGTTGACAGTAGGTTGCAGTTTCACGATCGCCAAGTCTTCATTGTGTAGGGTGTAGCAGCCTGTGACGAAGACTTCATGGAGAAGAAGAGGTTGCGCTTGTGGGGGTTCCAACTCCCAGCCATACGGGAAATGAGGGCGAGGATCAACTGCAAAGTTCGCCATTGGTGGGGTTTTCTCTGCGGAGGAGAGGTGGTTCTGAGGGAAGCACTATTGGGGCGAGCAAATTCTCGGCGTCTCCGACAGATTTAAGGAGTTCCTAGCCCTTGACTCTTCGCCTTCCAAAATAATGGGCCGGGGATTACACGTTGGACTATTGGTGCGAGATTGACGGGCTAATGGGCCAAGAGAATTGATAGTTGCCGGGAATGAGTGACCCTTCCAAACCAGGCCATAAAAATCTTCAGAGTAGTCCCAGTTAATGCAATCAAGGCATTTTATGATGTTAGAGATCTTTTGAATTTGCCAGGCCCATAGCAAGAGACACAAAAATGTCCAGGGGCTGCACCGTTTGAATTTGAATTCAAAGCTGGCAAGGGGTTCGTTACAGGGGTAGCGGGAGAAGGGGAAACTGAAGCCTTTGGAACCCAACGGTACAAGGATTGCTTCTTCCTCAGCTCCGGTGAGAAAGAACGGTCGGTAGGACCGGGAAAGTAATTTAGAATGTAATCATCAGGGTATTGTATACGCTTGAACACTGAGCGCAGATCAGATTTAGCATTATATTTAACAATATCAACGTAGGAAATCTTCCCCGGTTTAGCAGGTTTACCCTTAGGACCAACCATGGTCCATTCGGCTTCTTTCTCAAGGGACCAAGATTTGAATTCTCTAGTCCAATTAGGGCCACCATTGCCCTAAAGGGCGAAGAAAACCGAGAAGAGATTGCAAGCATAACAATTTAATTTGTAAACCAGGAAACCCACTTGTTTGCAAGAGACTGTAAACTTAAACATCCATGCTGAGAGATGAGAAACTTTGAAGTCTTTGGCAAGACCACCAATGCAAGATTGGAGGAGGATGCTAACAGAGTCTGCCGAGAGCTTAATGGCAGAGCGTCCAAAGGACGCAACCAAGTAGAAGGGAGAGGCGGGCAAGGATGAGCTGACCGAGCAGTTAAGCGCTGAAAAACCAAATCTTCGATCTCTAAACCTAGCTTGAAGTCCAGATTAGAGAGGCCTGCCGAAGAGGAAGCAGCCATCACACAGGGCAGAGTTGGAGAACAGGCGCCGTACTGGGACAGGGGACGGTCGGAAAGGTTCCCCACCGACAAGGGGGGGGGGGGGAGACGCCGACGAGTAGAACATAGGAGCGGGTGGGGGCGCCAGGGCCAAGGGGGTCGCCGACGGAAGGTGGGAAAGTTGACGCCGGGGTCGGAGAGGCCACCGCGGGGGGGGGGGGGGGGGGGGGGTTGAGCTAGGGAGAGGTGGACGCCGGGGCCGGAGTGGCCACCGGCGGGGAGGGGAGCTCTCACTCTCTCGCTCCTTTGCTCCCTCTCTTCTAATTTTGGCTTGGCTATAGAGGCTGCCCTTTTGGGAGTCCCATTTACCAGTCTGGTACGCCATGCTGCAGCCATGGCAGATTGCCAAGGTGAGCATCACCTACCCATCTGGTCCGAGTACTTTTATCTCTGTGAACTGTTTCCAAACATCGGATCGCTTTCCATTAGGTCCTTTCACTTTCCATTTGCCATCCCATTTGCTGTACGTTCCATTGAATTCATCCAAATCTAGGGGGAAAACAACAAAAAAATTGATGTGTTAATGCTCTTGCATGCTTCAGATAAGTAGAACAAGTTCACCGAATGGTGAAGAAACAATCGGTTCACTTCCATCGTAAATCAGTTTACTAGAAATTATGTGGCACAGCTGTATCGGTTCCTTATTTCAACACACACCACACAACCAATCGAACCATTCAACATACTCACCCTTAAATGCCTTGGGGTTGTTCATCAAGTGTTCAAGTTCCACCTCGCGGGAGTTCAGAAATGTTTGTTCAAAATCTGTTCAACTGAAGAGTTAGTACAGTAACTTAAAATTTTACATGTGCAGGGCGAAGAGGAACAAATAAAGATAAAAAAGGGAGATATGTTACCAAAGAAATCAGGTATGTGCTTGGGCCGTGGGTCATAGTTGTCACTTTGGAATACATGGCACAGTATCACGTCACCAGCCTAAGACAAAAAGGAAAGGCTATCAATAAGTACACACTAGTACACAAAAACTCTATGTTGATATCATGAATTTATTTTTACAGGTGGATTTAATTAACGTGCGTCACTAGGAATAAAACGGTGCGGAAAGATTTAGAAAACCGCCTGTAGAAATCGATTTGTACAGACGGTTCTCTTAAGAAACCGCCTGTAGAAATCGATGCCAATTTTAAAAATTCAATTTTTCAAATGACTTTAAATGGAAAAACTGTCTACATAAAAGTTGTAGATCTCGAAAAGTTATGAAACTTTATAGTAGAAAATATTTTCATTTGAAGTCATCTTGTTGACGTAAAATACGGTCAAAGAGTGAAATTTAAATTTTGACTTTTTGAAAAAAGCCTCGGATGGAAAAAATTCCAACATAAAAGTTGTAGATCTTGAAAAATTATGTAAGTTTGTAGCTGACAACTTTTTTATTTGACTTTGTTTAGTGCCTCAAACAGTCATTTTTCTATCGGTTGCGTAACAATATGTAGTGAACCTAATACAACTTGACACATGTGAGTGTTGGGTGGAGTGATTAGAAGAGGTCATGCGTCCCATATTTATTTTTTGTTTTGTTATTTTTAAAACTAGGTTTTTGGAAAAAGATTAGTGCAGACGGTTCCTACAAATCCTATTTTTACTGGCGGTTCATAAGAAACCGCCTGCAGAAATGGCTGATTTATATAGGCCCTTAGCGCTGACAGTTTGAAAAAACGCATGTACAAATGGCTCTAAAACCGCCTGTATTAAGTTTTTCTGTACTAGTGGCATTGCTATATGTCAGTGGTCTTATTGCCACATATAATTTTTATTGATGTGGAGAATAAAGAAAGGAGAGCGAGAAAGAGGTCGTCTCATGTTCCAAAATTTAGAAGTACTGTGTGACAAGTATTGTACTTTTTTTTATGAGTAATTGTTATTGTATGCAACTCACAACTTTACTTTTATTCTATGCATAAATTAAGGAATTATGAGTAAATATGAGAGAACTTTTCTTAAAATGATAACCATCATGCATGTTTTCTATTAAGACCGTCTACGAGACAATACTTGCCCACGATCAGCATGCATGCATGTATGTATGTATGTATGCATCCTTTTAGCTCTACTGTCACTCAAGAACCGTATTAGTATGATACTGGGTGGCGGCCAGGTAGCTAGGCAGGACTCAGGAGGGGTGAAGCAATCATGTTTTGCAATGAAATAGTGATTCAGTTTACCATGATGTATTCATTTTCATGAATAATTTTGAATATGCCCGGTAGGAACTCTGGACGGACCTGCAGTTGTGTATGGGTATTTCCGTGCATACCCCATATTTTTGGGAAAAAATGCAATAGGTATTTAAGGTATATACAAGTATAATACATATAAGGTTTTAAAATTGTGTTTCTATGCCATTTTCTATAACAATTCACGTATAATTAGCCCACAACCCACGTGAATCCGAACGGCTCATGGCCCATCTAAACTTACCACTCACTTCCCCACTCCCCCCAAAGGCCCAAAATCCCAAATCCATTCAGGCCAGGGGTAGGGCACGGGTGCACGGCTGCCTGCACGCAGGAACCGTGAGCCGCGCCGCCGCTGCTCGCCCGTCGGCCTGTCACCACCGTGCTGGCTAGCGTGGCCGCCTCACCGGTCACACCTCACGCCCATCCGCGCAGCCACGCTTCCTCCGCAGGCCCCGTAGCGGAGCGGCCTGCGAGGACGCTCGTCGGTGCCGCTCGCATCATGGCTTGCGGTCGCGGCCACGCTCCAAGCACCGCCGGCCGCCCTCCTGCCCCGCTCTAACTTCCATGCGCGGCAGTGCCGCTGCACGGCCAGCCGAACGCTGCCTGGACCCTGACCCGCTCCAACCCCGCTATGTGCATACTGCATACCGTGCTAAAAAATCCTGGGTCCGCCACTGGGAACACGTAAGTCCTCTTGAAGCATGTATAGCCAGATGCATGGTGCCCAATAGCATAACCAATACTCGAACCATGTGATCTCCAGTTAGCACCCTGTCTGTTATGAAGATTATTGACTAACTGCTTCCAATAAGAAGTGTCATCGGAGAGAAAGAACCCACCTGTAAGCGGAAGCAATTTTGTATAAGAGTCTTCTTGCTGGATGAATAGTTGACACAGGCATTCCAGTCCACTATACTATCTATTAAGTAACCAAGGGCAAGCGGGAATAGATGGGGAAACATATACTAGGCAAGCTGTGCGGGTACATTTCAAAGGGGTTGGCCTGCACGTCATGTGGAAGACCGTTTTCTTTGATTTTCTGGAGCTCGTCCGCGGCTTTGGCTCTGTTCGTTTCAGCTAAACAGCACCTATTTTTCAGCTCTGGAACAGTATTTCCTCTTACAATAAATCAGCTTCAGGCAAAATCAGCTCACTTTTTTAGCTCCAATTCGTCGGGTGTCGAGGAGAAGGATATGCCAGTTCCTGCATGCATGTGCGCAAGCACAATCCAATCGTAACGAACAAAGGTACTCATGTGCAGCCATCCATTTTATCTGTTGTTGTTGTGGGAGTCTTGACGGATGATGTGATTGTTGGTGCAGGCATCCATTTTACTTGTGTACTTGTAACTAATTAACGGAGGAAATAGGCTTATAGTCGTAGTTTCATACCATGGATTTGGTGCACCTCCTCGGCCGCGCGCTCCGGGCGAAGAGACGTGTGTCGCCTGGGGCTCCGACCCGATCCATTTCTGCATGATGCATGTACACAAGTATATATTATAGTACTACAGCTACAGCGATTAAAATGAAGCAAAGCTCAAAGAGGCGAGATGGTGGTTGCTTCAGTTACCAAACCCCGAACAGAGATCCTTTCCTCGGTGGTGAAGCAATGAATCGCCGGGAGGGCTGGGACGAGGAAGGAGCTAACCCCAGTCGCCTCGATCAAAACAAAGCTACACAAAAATTAGAAAACTAACTAATATAATACTCCCTCCGTATCGAAATCAGATGACGTTTAGGACAAAGACACGGTCTCTAAAGCATGACTTTGACTTCATATTTCTATAAAAATACTTATTGAAAAGTGATATATGCATATTTTTATGAAATAATATTCGAAGACAAATCTATTTATATAGTTTTCATATTTCTAAACTCAATAATTTAAAAGTTTTTATGATTTATATTCCCAATATTTGACCAAGACCTTTTTCAAAACGTCATCTTTTTCTGATACAGAGGGAGTATACTCTATCCGTCCCTCCGTATAGGAAAAGAATGTCATTTTGCAAAAGGTTTTGGTCAAACATTGGGAATATAAATCATGAATAACTTTTAAATTGTTGAGTTTGAAAATATGAAACCTATATGAATAGATTTGCCTTCAAATATATTTTCATAAAAATATACATATATCATTTTTCAATAAATATTTTTATAGAAATATGAAGTCAAAATCATGCTTTGCAGACCGTGTCGCTATCCTAAACGATATTCTTTTCCTATGAGCAGCAAATTTCATAGGGACGCTGCAAACGGGCCAAAGGTGTGACAGAACCGCCCAAATCATTGGGCCCACGTGCACCATCATCGTCCCTCTTCGATTACTGTGCACGAGTTCCCCGCAACCTAGGTGCCCTGCCGTGTTTTCTCGGAAACCCTAATTTTCCCGACGATCTCATTGTAAAGACCTTTCATGTATTACAACAGTTTACACAAATAGATTTAATCAGAGTACAGAGTGCGAAAGTATTACCTAACTATAGGGTTACGAATATAAACTAAATTATCCCGAACCAGAGTTTCGTAGTGGAGTAGCATCGTATAACTAGACGCCCCTGCCCAGCGGTTATATCATAGACCCATCATCATCCATGCACGATCCGTCAACCGGCATGGTCCCACATAGAATTGTACACTCGACTTACCCGCAACAGGGGTTAACAAACCCTGAGTACTGGGGTACTCTGCAAGACTTACCCGACTAAAGAAAAAGATAAGACTCAGAAATACAGGCTGAGGGGAGTCAAGATAAGGCTTTAGTAAGAGTCAAATGATTTTACAGAAAAGCAATACTAACCAAATTTTAATATTTTAACTCAATATTATTTTAATCATAATCCATAGTTCTAAATTCAGTCATAGGTATCCTCGTACTTTTCAATTTATTATCCAGTCTCAAAACACCTAGTTCCGAACCACTTTTCGGGGTAGGACAGTGGATAAAGTCTCCAATAACCGAGGAACAACGACGATTCGAATGGATTAGTACCCAGCTGGGGATCGCTATCCACACTGCGTATGTAGCACTTAAGCTTGCATATGCCAACCCCGTCTACTCCAGCTTTTCCATCTTTGAACCGGTCCTGCGCCACCCGAGAGTACAGTACACCTTCAATTCAGGACTCTAACCCACGAGGGTACATGCTACTCTCGCCATCTCTCGACTCCCAGTGCGTGGTCGTCAGTTCAAGCAATAAAGCCACCGGAGTCAGGGCTTCCCGGAGTATGTGGCTAGTTGAAAAGTCTCGATCCAGCAAGCCTACAACGAACGGTCCCTAATTCTTTTCCGTCAGTAACCATGCATTGGGACTCTAACCCAAGTACACAGTTACCCAACGGTTTCCAAATCCATGCCCATCGGCGATAAGACATGGGGGCGCCACCCCAAGTGCACATCAACCGAACGGACTCATTTTCATTTCTATTTCCGTCGGCGACTCATTTTCATTTCCATTTCCGTCGGTGTCGATGCATTGGGACTCTAACCCAAAGTGCAAAGTCGTCCGAACGGTTTTCAATCCGTCGGCGACAACACATTGGGACTCTAACCCAAGTGCAAGTCATCCGAACGGTTGCAAATCAATATTCATTTTCATTTCTTTATTATTCATCTATAGTATATCATCATAGCTCGAAAAATAATATTTTATGCAAAACTCTAATTAATTAAGTAGGGCTAAGCATTTTTTAAACATTTTCATTTTAAATCAGGTTTCAGGGGTGACATTCAAGTGGTCAAGGAAGATAATGCATCAACTGGGTTATCACTCAACTCCTATCAACTTAATACAATAGATTAACTTAAGTTATAAACATTTTGCAAATCACAAGGAAAGGGGCTGAATGCATCGAAGCTTGCCTGTTGTTTGAAGTAGATAAAATCTTGAAGTCGATCACCGAAAAAGATACACGTCCACCGAGTGAAAACCTTACTTGGGACCTGCTCGCGATAATAAGCACCGAACGTTCACTACACGAAATAATAGTGTAATACTTAACATGATGATATATATGTCATGATGCATGAGATGCACTAAATAGTAATCTAATAGAAAGTATACTTAATTTAGAAAGTTAAGTACAACTTTTCTTTCTGAAAAAGTTGCAAGCCAACGAAACTAATTACTATCGAATATTAACTACTTTGGTCTATTGACCATCTTAGCAGTTGTTAAGCTGAACTAGTTCTCCTATAACAATGGCCAGAACTCACTTAAGTGACTCATAAAATCCTATTATCATATGTGTGTAACATAAACTACTAATGTTCTTAATTAACAAATGATATACTTACTTGAAGTTAATTTAAACATCTTAATTGACCTGATTAACATAAGCTTTAACAAGCTAACAAGATACCAAGGGTTAGCACATGTTAATGACCCAAGGTTAACACACAAATCCCAAAATCACGCAATCCCTCAATTAATTAAGGTTTCTATTTATTTTATTAATCGATTTATAGAATATTAAATAGTAATTAAGTAAACTATTTCCATTTAAGCCCAAACTTTTCCTATAGGTAGATTTTGACCCAAAAAAATATCAAAACAAATTTCATGGTTTTTGAATTAACATAGAATTTACTAAAATCGCTCAAAGGTGCATTTATTAATTAATTTACTGAATTTTTAGTACCTACAGAAAATACTTAAATTCATTATTTAATATTTTTATTAAATTCTACATACAACAGAGAGCCTACACAAATATTTTCATAATTTTTGCGGCCACAGGTTAATCCCTATAAAAAGGACAAACCACAACACTATTTAAGACAATAAAAATTTAATAACAAATTTTATTCACAACCAAATTACAAAACCTGATCTGGCCCGAACCGACCCAGCGTGCACAAGCCAGCCCACCAGCAGCCCGCACTCCCCTGCCTCTCCCACAGGCTCACTTGAGCCCATTCGGCTCAGACCGTGACAGGCCGGCCCAGCAGGGGCCTGCCCGGCCACCTCCTCTCTTCTTCCTCCCGTCTCCCTCCCGAACGCGCCTTATGCACGAACACGTCAGCGCAATCCGCGGCGGCTCGCCGGCCACGGTTCTCCGGCGATGGCAACACCGCTCCTAACTTCCCTGATAACCCGCGGAATCTATCTACGGCATCCAGAGAAAGAAATAGGGACCCTAGTGAGCCTTGCCGCGGCCATGGTGGCATAAGCGCTCGGTGCACAGCGGCAAACCGCGTTCCGGCGATAGAGGTGCGATAGGGTTTTAGATAGGGCATGGGGAGATTCTGGGTGCTCACCGAATACCTCAGCGCGAACCAGATGGTACGGAGGCGGACCGAGGAGGCACAGCGTCGAGGAGAAGACTCACGGCGGCGCGAACCATACGATGAAGCGACGTTCTGCTGCGGCCTGTGCACCAAAACACAAACCGTCTACACCGTGAGCTCCATGAAACTACCAGAAACCCAGAACACCAGGCGAAGTGAGTTGCTTCCCTACCCGGAAACACCAGAGACGACAAGGTGGCTTACGGCGGAACTTCGGCGTGGCCCGAGGAGGAAGACGGTGGCTCCCGAGCGTTCCGGACTATGAGAAGACACGCAGGGGGCTCTACAGGAGCACTACGAAGTGGAGAAGCTGGCGCCAAGATGAATGGTAGAGAGGTGAACGAGGCTCGACGAATTGTGCCGCCCCCCGAGAGCTCGTCGGCGGCAAGGACAAGGAAACAGAAAAACACCGGGGTACTCGGCCTCTTATAGGAAAAAGAAGGAGAGGATAGGGACGAACGGGTACCGGGGACCCCTCTGAGACCACAGCGCGGTGGCGTCCGGCCCCGGCCGGCCGGACGGTGGCCGGCGCGCGGCGCGCGCACGCGCTGCACGACGGCGGTACTGTAGAGGCCCTCCCCCTCTACAGTAACTGAGTTCTAGGTCAAAATCTATAGTGATCATGATCTCCCTATTCTCAATAGCAACCAGGGTTTTGACCAAAATAAAAGTTGTGGAAAATTTTGCAATGAAAATTTTTGCCTTTTGAATTATATTCAAATTCTGCATAAATTTAAAATTATTCAAAAGAGGATAAAAAGGATTTTTGAAATTCAAATGCAATCCAGTTAAATTCTAAACATTTTATTAAACAACTTGAATTCCTATAAGAATAAAAGTTGTTCTACTTGTTAAGCTCTACAACTTTCATTAATAGAGTTTAGTCAGATTCTTGATAATTTTGAAATGGCATTTTAAATTCAAATTTCAAATCACTGTTTTAAGTTTAATTTGAATTTCTACTGTATAACTTCAAAATCTCCAAAAATAAAGGTTGTTCCATTTTAAAAGATCTACAACTTTTATTAAAACATTTTTCTTAGATTTCTTATAGTTTTTTAAATGATATTTAAATTTGAATCCTTAAACACCAATTCGAATTTTATTTGAAATTTTATTTAATAATTTTAAAATTTCCCAAAATAGAAGTGGCCCAACATCTAATTTCTCTTAGTTTTTGAATTAGGGTTTGGATCTGATTCTAGAGCCTATAAAAGAATTTCTTTTAAAATTCCAATTGGATGCAGATAAGTACACAAACACAAACACTCATATACTGAGTCACTCTAAATCATCTGTGCACAATCATACTAGCACAGTGGGCGCGCCCGGTGTGCCAAAAAAAAAGACGCCATGAAGAGTGACCGCTGAAGTCATCATGAAGAGTGTTGCTGACGTCAGCATAAACAGTACCGGCCGTTGCTGTCATGAACAGTAACAAATAGTGGCGGGGGCGCTGAGAGCTCACGGATTTATTATATATAAATATAAAATATAAACTGTTATGGCTACAAATGCCAATAATAGTCAGATACAAATTTGTCTGCACAAAAGCTTCGCGTGTTGTCCTATTTGCAGATGCCTTGTTTCTATTTTGCAGTTGATCTTCCCTATACAAATTACCGGAACAAAATAGTGGATAGAGGATACACTAACATGAGCAGGAACATATTACTCCACTAAACAGAGGAGTACTGACTACTGGAGGTTCAGAGGAACCAACCATTGATGTGCGTCCCATAACTTCAAGTCTGAATATTGTCCAAGTTGGAGGACGTTGTAGCCTGAAGCCAGAAAGGTTACTAAAAAATAACTATAATCACAATTCACCAAGAGAAACAACAGCCATAGCTATTCGCTGATACTGCATATCATAAACAACACATGAGAATAGCGAAACGTTAAAATATGACCACTCAAGTGTCGTCTTAACTATGATTCAAGCGGAATCTTCTATTTTAGCAAAATCTACCTTGTTAAGCTCGTTATTGGACTACATAGATTTTAAAATACCTGCAGCAGGCCCTTAAGACCTGCAGATCAAAAGGAATAGATATATGGGCAGGCAGTGCAACTATGTATCCACCGAAAGAAACATATAGTGAGTGAAGTGTAAGCAGCACTGCATGAACAATCAGAGAGAATAACGCACGAAGTCAAATAAGTTTGTAGGCAAGGTTCAGAATCTTCTAAGTTGTGAAGCATGGAAGTACCAGAAAAAGAATCACCAGCGTGGATATCACACGCCGCACAATATTTGGCTGAATAAAACAGAAAAAAGCAGATGAAATTTAGTAGGCCATGGATCCGAGGTATCTAATGGAAAGAAAGGAATATAATTGAAAGTACATATACCTAACAAATGTGTCTGTTACTTTAGATCTGACATTTTGTAGAAATAGAACTCCAGAGAAATCTTGGTCATCTCTAAAATTCCACATGACCCAAATTAAATTATAAACAATGACACTGCAACAATCATAAGGCAGGAAAGCAGTTAACCAGAAGAACCAATCCATTTGATGAGTAGTCTAAACTCAACATAACAAAGGTAGGTATGCTATGCCTTGTTTCTTTCCAATGCTAGGTCAAACTTTAGTCAATTCTTGTAATAATTTAGAGATATACAACACATGACAGATCATAAGAGCTAAACGGCAATAAACCTGTATGACAATGCTTCCCTACAATCGAACTACATATTTACCTTTGAAGAAAGCACGGTACTGAAAGAGCTGCATAACCTGCGCTAGGGCCTAGGAAGCATATACAACACATTATTGACCTGGGATACTTGAACAAAAACTATATATTTTGCAGTCAACACAGTATTGCAAATTTTGTATAGAACAGAAAAACAAAGAGCAAACCAAAAAAAAAGTAGCATTTTTATTTACCTTACCATCTGAACTCTTGAATAAGCAATGAAGAGCATAATTAGGGAACTCATAAGTAACAAAATCATCCAATTGTTAAAATAACCATTTTTCAAATTATTTCCTTATGTAACCAACCTTGAAATTCAAATAGGATTGTACTTTTTTGTTTGTAGCAAGCTCTGGTCATGCACTTAATAAATAGTGTGTTTGTAAACATGATCTATTTGTTGTTCATCCAGTGGCATAGTTTCTGTATGGATCTGTAGCCCAAATTGAATAATTAGAGTGCCTAAGACCCATGTCGATGAGATTAGCCACACACCAAGCTGACTGAGACTTGGCTACCTGCAGTCCTAAAAATATGTTAGAACAGAGAAGCACAAGAATGGAAGGGTTGATAATATTTTTTGTTGTAGCCAAAGTCCGGTACCTTTCTTGAACAATGCATCTCCCAGTAAGGTCAGTGTTAGGTTATCAATGCAAGGAACAGGAAGGAATTTTGTAAACTTCTGAGGTTACCTTCGTGGAGGAGAGGGCAAGATGCCATTCACAGACAACTTGGTTAGCAGTGGCATGGATAGGACCAACAGCAGGATGCTTATTAGGTGTTGCAGATTGGTGTAGGTGATCGTGCAGCACAGACTTTCAGAAACTCTGGACCTGAAAGACCAGAGATTTGGGAGTGTGTACATGAAGCTTTAATCTCGAACCCCACTGCGTTGGAGGAAATCAGGAAATAGAAGAGCAGAGGCACCAATGGTGGTGTAGCCTCTGTTGTGCCCACAACAGATCGAAGATCACCTTGATCCACCCATGAAGCATAGAATAGCGTGGTTTTCTGGTCTGCCTAATCTTACACGGAGACAGAAATAGGCCACCAGATCAGAGAATCAATATCATCTGCTCAAGAATCAATATATCACCATAGTTTTATATCATAAAGTACACACTGGGGTAGAACAAAATTCTACACACACCAGGTAAACCTATCACCGGCCCAAGAAATAAAACCTGTGTGTCTAGCAACCGAACTGAACCCAAATATTGTTAGGCAAGCTGCACATACCCACCTTACTTCCAATAGCATGGACATTTGGCAGAGAAGCCTGGGTGAGATAACGGTGATGGGTGAGATAACAGTGAAGTGCAACCATTCTTTGGCTGACATATAAACGTAGAACAACTAATTTAGCAGCTAGGTCTCTGGATTAAAGCATAAATCTGAGCACCTTGAATCCGTAGTAAATCAACAACCTAGCCAAAGTCTGGAAGACAATGATCTGGCCTGGGAAGATGGCAAAACAACCAAGGAGGATACTGTCCATCCTCCGCTTATGCCTTCTGGTCCCCATTGCCGGCTCAACATAGAAGTATAGAAGCCATGGGAAAGTGCATGCATGGTGGCAGGTGAAGGTAGATCGGACACCAGATGGAGACACAAATAGGCCACCAGATCGGACAACTCCAGCTGAAGGCTGGTCGAGATTGGACACCAGATCAAGATGGAGAAGGAGGGGACACGAACCTCAGGTGGTGAGGTACTCGAGGACGGCGGCAAGGCAGATCTTGGGGAACCCCAAGCGTCGGAGATGAGGATGAGAGGAGCCTGTAGGCGGTGCATCTGCACCGGACCTGCCCGCGTCCCAAGCGCCATCGACATCCGCGCCCCTGCGTCATACCGCCATCGACGTCCGTGTCCCTGCCTCACACCGCGTCGCACACTCGGCAGTGGCATTTGCACGGTCCGCGGCCTGGAGAGAGAGGAAGAACCGACGAAGCAACTCGATCTGCGTGCGTCGATTCCGGTAGGGCTGGGCGTTGCACCTGCGCGCGTGGTGGCCAGGGAAGAGGAAAAAGCACAGATGCGGAAGCGGAGGCGGCGAGGTGCGCTTTTCGCATTTTCTTTCGCGGAGGAGTCGAGGTATTCTGTTTCTTTTTTTACTCTAGCAGGCGAGGAGACGGGGCGGCGATTTATTTTGACGCGAGTTACTGTAGCTACAGGGACAGGTGGGCAGGACGGCCGATGGACGATTTATTGACGGTTTAGGAATTTTATTATTATTATGCAAGAATAAATTTTATTTTAATTAATACATGCTAACATGGTTAAATGCGAAATGATTTACATATAATTATAATAATATGACCAGGTTTTAGTTACACTAAAATCGGGCGGTTACAAAAGCTGGAGCCTAGCCTTCTCCGTGTTTTCTATAGGCTTCCAACTGACGCCGATGTACTTGTCTCCAAGTGCTTCGAACCTTGGTTTTGCAGGATCCAAGCCATTTAGTCTGAAAAATGGTTTGGCGTGCTCCGGTGGTACGAGTCGATTCAGACAAGTAGCGATCCTCAAAGTTGTCGGTACATGTCATCTAAAATGTATTTTTATCTTCCTAAAGTTATGACGGGTCTCCAACGACCCCTATTTGAAGGACTGAAATATCGACCAGCAGAACTTTGCCTACATCCAGATTATAAACCGTCGTGCCTCTTTTCTAATTGCCAAGGTTTCATAAGTCAACTGGTGATATATCGACCCTACAAACAATTAGGAATTTTTCAAACTAGTACGGAAGCAAACCAATAATGGAATCAACTTAATTAGAACTTCCGAACATGCTACTCATATGTCATATGCCAGAGACCAATTTTGATGAACAAGTTACAAATAGAGATGCATACCAAGACAGCACAGGAGCTAGCTAAAAAGCCTGTGATTAAATCAATATAAATGAAGCCACTCATTTGAAATAAACAAGTACGAAATACAAGCATGTAATTTGTAAGTCATTTCAACAATTTTAGAAAGTCAAAGTACCTTAAATTTGACTAAGTTTATATGATAAGATAATAATATTTATAATATCAACTAAGTGTCATTAGATTCTTCACCAAATATATTTTTATAATAAACTTATTAGGTGTTGTAAATCTTTATATTTTTCTCTATAATTTTAGTCAAATTTAAGATGTTTTAACTCTTCAAGATTCTTATAATGACTTACAATTTAAGATGGAGGGAGTATTGTTTTAAAAACAAACTATTGTATTCCTTCCATGTTCTTAAAAATTCTCGTTTTAGACATCGACGTGATCTTAAAAAACAATTTTAACCAAAATATAGTCAATATATACTTTTATAAAACTCATTTCGAAACAAATCTACTTACTCCCTCCATCCCAAAAAAATATCTTTTCGTTTCCCGAGAAACAAGTTTAACTAAATATAAATTTAAAATATTAATGTTTATGATATATAATTAGTATCTGAAAAGAAAAATCTTTGAACCTAGTTTTTACTAAATTTATTTGGAGATACAAATGTAGGAAGATTTTTCTACAAATCGAATGAGATTTGCGGCAAGCACACTAAAAACGACGGTCTTTTTGAGATGGAGTAGTACATCACTTTCATATTTTCAAACTCAACCCAAAAGAATTTATTTGTAGTTAAAGTTTAAAATTTATTACTTCAGACAACCTCAAAATGATATTTTTTTTAGAACGTGGAGGAGGTAACATGAAAGTGACAATGCACAATTGAACACCTTGAAAATTCTGCAACGTCAAAACTAAACACCTCTATGGGGTGTGATTGGTTGCATAAGAAAGTTTCATCCAGGATGGCAGAGGTATGCAGGATCAAAAAAGCTAGGTTGAGCTCGTATAGGTGGTCATGTTTGGTATCTTTGATGTTGGTTTACTACGAAACGAGATCGTCTTTGGTTGCATTTATGGATCAAAATTTTGAATATATGACATATGGTTCCTATATCCTGCATGAATCAAGTTGTCCTGAGAAAGAACCTCAATTTCTGTGGATGAAAAAATGAGATAAAATAGGAGAAAACATGCGACAAACGGTTTGTTCTGTTGTTCGCGCAACCAATCACCCCCTATTGTGCTAGCGAATAAAAGCAGCAACCGGCTCCTTGATCGCCGAAGTGCCGCTGCTACCTGTCAAATCGGATAGCGGGTGAGGAAAACACCCGTTATGACATGCATGAGATCCGTTACGACTTCAGGGAGCTAAAAAGGCATTTTAGAACTTTTTTAGAAATTTATTAGACTATCTCCAACAGCAAGAGGCAAAACGAAGACCCATTTACATGTATAGGTCATGGTACAGTAAGATACATACCCACCCAAATCGTATCGTCTCCAACAGCTGCCCCAAATCTCGCCTCCTTCCTCTCCTGCTTCGTCGCGGCGGCGGCACGAGCGCCCACCGCCGCCGCCGCCTTCCCCTCCTCCGCGCCCTCTCCTCTGCCTCCTCGCCGGTATCCTTTCCCCTCGCCGGTCTCCATCACGCGGACATGGACGAGGTGGAGCCGGGCTTCTTCGCACTGCGCGGCCCGGCCACCGATGGTGCTGCTTCACCTGGCCGGCGACCTCCTCCTCCTCCTGGCTCCCGCGGACCTTCATCCCCACCTGGCCGCGTCGCCCGGCCACCTCCGTCGTGGACCCGCCTCGCCTTCGTCGTCTTCTTCCACCTGGACCAGCAGCACCTCGCCCTCGCCGGTGCCGACGAGCTCCGGCCGCCTCTCCTCTCCTCTCCTCGACGAAGGCGCGGCACCGGCTGCTCCTCGCCTGAGCTGCGTGCTCCGGTCGGAGATCCGGTGAGGCGCGGCTCCCCATCGCGCGGAGGAGCTCCGACCGCCCTCTCCTCCCCTCGACGGCAGCACGGCCCTCTTCCTCAGCTTCGGTGTGGTGACGGCGATGGCAGTGCCCCACTCCCCACGGCAGCTCCTCACTGCGGGCCCACCACCACCAGCGCAGTAGAGTTTGCGTCCTCCTCTCGGAGGGACGCTTTTCTACGTCTCCTTCCGCCCAGTACCCAAAATGGGTCGGCCATTTGGGTCAGCCGTTGGAGGCCTATTTTGATATGCAAAGTTACTGTGCAGCACGCATTTTGCATATGCCTCTTATTATTAGAGACAGTCTTAGGGACCTAAAATGTCATGACGTCGTGAATGCCGCGATGACAGAACGAACCGATGGTAAAAGGGTAAAAAAAATCGCCAGATGTCAAAACGGGATTAGCGAAATCCACATGGTTTATTCCTCGTTTAGGAGTTGTTGTTGTTGTTGTTATTATTATTATTATTATTATTATTATTATTATTATTATTATTATTATTATTTACTATTTCATCTATCTTAAATTATAAATCATTTTAATAATCTTGAAAAGTTAAAGTATCTTAACTTTGACTAATTTTATATGATAAATAATAATGTTTACAATATCAATTAAGTATCATTAGATTTTTCACTAAATATATTTTCATAATGAATTTATTAGGTGTTGTAAATTTTTATATTTTTCTTTATAATTTTAGTCAAATTTAAGATGGTTTGACTCTCTAAAATTTTTGGAATGACTTCTTGAGATGGAGGTAGTAATTTACCTATTCTCTATTCCTCTCGGTTCCTCTTGTCACCCGAATCCTCCCGTTTCTTTTCAAAATTTCTACCGATCTTCCCTTGATCCCTGTTATCGTTGGAATCCTCGCAGCATCCTGACAAATGTATCCAAAGCACACCTTGATTCCTCGGATTTTAGATCGAGCTCCTGAAACTCCCACCCACCCATCCCACCGTCGATCCGAACTGGTTTCTGGTGATGGCGCTCGATGTGAACTCGAGCAGCAAGCTGGACAACACTGTGCGAGAGATGGAGATGCTCCTACTTTTACTGAAGTGAAGCAATGGTGGAGCGGCGTCTTCACCAACATCCACCACCGCCACCTCTGTCGACTACACCCATGCACCACCACCTACGGCAAGTCGGTACCTGCCTGCCCCTACTGTTGTGCCCACCGTCGCCGATGTGCTCACCACAGAGTCCACAGCCACAGCCACAGCCACAGCCATGCAGGACCACCAGATCGTTGCCGTCCATCACAACCAAAAGTTGTTCCCGGCTACGCCCACTAGGTGTTCGACATCAAGTCTCAATGCTGGCGTGTCCACCTCGCACTCGCAGGTCACCGTTGCCTTGGATGGCCTTGTTCATGCAGCAGCAAAGATTGGTGATTCAACCCAAGAAGCACACAACATTTTCGTTCAAATGCCAGTTCAAGAGAAGCAGCAATTGCCTGCACGCCCTACTGGTATCCTTCATCAGCTCCTTGCCAAAGTTGATATGAGTGAGACATTGACTGGGTGCATCTGTATTGTGGAGGAAAAATCTTCAAAACATGGAGAAAAGGTTCAAGCAGATTGAGCAAAAAGATATATTATAACAGGAATCAGGCCACTTCTTATACACAGCATTTGATCTGTTTGATGGATTTCCAGATGGACATAAGCAGACCACAGCCACTGATTCTAAGGACACTCCTACAGAACCTTTTTGAAACCCCTAAGGTGCTTCAGGACATGACCAAGCAAATTCCAGTGGTACTATGGCCATCTTCTCTGAAGAATTGCAACACTTTGCTTACTGACAATATTGAGCAGTGCTCAGGGTTATGGCCTCAATTCAATTGTGGGTGTGGTTGGGAGTTTCAGGATCAAGGCAATGTTCATCTCAGGCCAACACCTTGGCCATCTTTCATGTCACCTATCATAGTGTTTGTATTTGGCAACAACCCGATCAGTTGTACAGAACTATTCAATGTCCAAGTTCCTCATACTACTACTCTACTATCAGACCAGTGAACTGCGTTGGAAGCAGTTGCTTGAGTTATGCACAACTGCAGTGTAAGTCGATAGCATCACAATGAAGGAAGCAGTTAGCTCAATTCAATCCTCTCGGTGTGCTAATGTATTGGAATTGGACAACTCTAAGCCGACTTGCAATTGGCTATTGCCAAACATCCTCTGGTGGTCTTTTTGGGAAATGGGACCTGTTTATACCACCTGAATACATGATCAGTATGGTACATTTGCAATTGTTTTGGAGACAACGACAAGTATGCAACTATTATTTCAGTTACATCCTAGTGAAGTAGAAATTGTGCTTCCCAGGACAATACAAGAATATCAGAGTTTTGATGATGCTCAAAAACAAAAAGAGTTTTGACATATATGTCAGTATCAGATACATATATCATGGTTCTATTTATTCATTCTACATACAAGCCTTGGTCGAGTTGGTATTTTCATTTTATCCGTAGTCAGCATTGGAGCATTCTTAGTCTGTTTTACTTGGGAAGGTGGTAGTATTTTCAAGTCGCCTCAAATACATTTCCATGGGGATGCTGTGCCTTCATCATTTTCTCCACTTTATGCTGACAAGTTGTCGTGGCGCGTGATGTGGTGCTTCTCCAAAAACAGGTCTGAGGACTGATGGATTTTGGTGTTTCAATAGTTATGGTTCTTTGGATCAAGAAAGCCAATTGATATTCTGTAACCAGCCACTAGAAAATATCCAATTCTGGTTCACATATGCAGCTGGAGAAAATAGGCTAACCGAATATGGACTTCATTTGACCAATGGCTGGCAAGTAAAAACAACTATACTATTTGCCGAGTTACACTTCTTGCACATATGTACTCGTTAGATAATTAGGCAATTTCTATGTCATTTTAATTCCATAAATTAACCTCATGATGATGACATAAAAGAAATTATTAATCAATGAGATTATAGCATCAAATATAATCATGATAAATATATATGCCAAAGCATATACCTGAATCATATGAATATCAAAAACATAAAAACATGATTCATATAGCATAATTAACAAGAACACAAAGCATGACAAAAAATATTATAGAAGCAACACAAATATGACAGCAGAAACGAAAAGACAGAACTAATAAAACAGACTTAAGACAGCATACGAAACAACAGAATAGAACAACTGAAACATATATACAGAACATATATCCAGCAGGAATAGACATAAGAAAACTTATGAAACGACATGACAAAACTATTGATACAAGCTTGCAATAGCATATGAAACAATAAGACAGAACCACTGAAACATGCATACATGATATATAATTTATAGCAGAAATAGAAAGACAGAACATGAATTTAGCAGGGACAGACATCAGACAAGATATGAAACGATATGATAGAATTAATAAAACAGACTCAGGATAGCATACGAAACGATATGAAAGAACTACCGAAATAAGCAAGAACTACAGAACGAAAAACAGAAGGGAGATGAAAGGATCATACCCTCTCATGCGCTCCGATGATCCGGATCCTTATCCAACTTCCAGCGTCATACCTCCAGAAAGATGATGAAGTCCACCCGCGAGGAGGATGAAGACGATGTCACCGGCGACTCGAGGAAGAAGACGACGAACGATGGCGGTGATTTGGACAGTCGCGAAGATGCTCCCCAAAAACCTAATTGCCGATCCCCCGTGCAAGGTCTTGAATGGCAAGGGCTTCGGAGGCACCTGCCCTCTCGCTCCTCCGTGTGCGCGGAGTTGCGAGATGAGGATCACTTTCTTTGCTGCGGAATTATGTTTTTGGTGTGTTTCTCTCTCGCGTACCGAAGAGACAGGGGTCTCCTATTTATCTCCGGTGCAGGAAGGCGAAATGAAGAGTCACGCATGACATTCAAGAGACAGGCATGTGAAAGGTTCAACTCTGAGTTGAAACTCCCTCATCATTGTAAGTGAGTGCTAAACAATTAACACGCCACGCCCGCTCGCCTGCCTAACGACCTTTGGAATTCCAATCCGGTAGAAATAATAATACCCACAATTACATACCATAGAGTTTATTGATTTATTAAATATATAAATGGACCTAGCCCATAATAAATCCAACAATCCCCACCAAACTCTAAGGTTTGTAACCGTGTAGTTCCAGAATCACAATTCTTTGATATACCAGTGTTTCGATGGAGACTGTTAAGTTAAACATCCACCTAGAGCAAGAGTTTCACTCATTCACAACTGAACAATGGACTATGCCTTGAATTGATAGTTTTGTGTGAGGTGAGATTCACTCAAGTCCTTTGCTGATACTAAGCTGCAACAAACATCCCCGCTGTTTGAAGCATATAAGTCACACTTCAGTGCCTTTCATGAGTATGTAGGGATTACCCAAATCCCATAGACTGTGACCAGCAGTCTGACTTATATAGGTGTACTCCTCAAAAGATGTACTGTAGGACAACATCTCACCTTTTTAAGACTCTTGGAATACATTAAGGTAAATACCATCCTGCCTTACAGATAGGAAAGATGTGCATCAGAGATGAGTCAAGAAAGGGATCTTTCCTCTCAATCTACTTCTAGCTTGTTTC
This sequence comes from Eremochloa ophiuroides, assembly GCA_038502445.1. Taxonomy (NCBI): domain Eukaryota; kingdom Viridiplantae; phylum Streptophyta; class Magnoliopsida; order Poales; family Poaceae; genus Eremochloa; species Eremochloa ophiuroides. The sequence goes on along the minus strand of JAHLJS010000003.1, from coordinate 62,430,671 downwards.
ACCACTCTACTTCATGGGATCTTCGATCACATAGAGCAGGTTACCACTATAGTAGATTTCACGTGGGTCTCATACCCATCTCTCTCGATGCACTTTCTATCACATTGCGTGACACACCCTTAGTGAATTGATTTGCCAGATTATTCGACGTGTGGACATAATCCATCGTTATAACTCCGGAGTTTCTCAGTTTTCTGACATATTTCAAATGTCTCTTCACATGTCTCGAGGACTTCATGTTATCCTTAGAACTGTTAACCTTGGTAATCACAGTGTGGTTGTCACAGTTCATGGAAATAGCCGGTATCGGTTTTTCAACTACCGGTAAATCCAATAGGAAATCACGTAGCCACTCGGCCTCAGCTCCAGCAGTGTCTAATGCTGTGAGTTCTGCTTCCATTGTAGACTTCGTTAAGATAGTCTGCTTGTAAGACTTCCAGGAAACAGCGCCACCTCCAAGTAGAAACACATATCCACTTGTGGCATAAAGCTCATCAGCATCAGAGATCCAGTTGGCATCACTGTAGCCTTCCAGCACTCTAGGGTTCTGAAAGCCCATGTTTGGTTTTGGATAATTGATGAAACCTAGTTTGCTAACGATTGTTCTAAGTGTTTCATGAGAATTGATTAGCAAATGGCAAGATGGAGCAAAGGACCGGGTCGGTGGAGGTCACAAGTGAAGGGCAATGACGGCGTCCATGAAAATGGTGTAAGTCCATCAACAAAGGAGAAAGCCCTATTGACGGCATCCATGCAAATGGTATAAGTCCATCATCATAGGTGTCCACAAGGTCCATCAAGAGATGAGAAGGAAGTTGATAAGAAACCGGGAGCTCAAGGCAAAGGTATAACCAATAGGAGCTCTTTTGGTTTTGGTGATCAAGACTCCATAGAGGGAGTGATCACATTTAGGATAGATAGCCGTACTATCAAGAGGGGCGAAATCGTTGATGAAATACGGTTATCAAGTGCCACTAGATGTTCATGATCATTGCATATGCATATAGATGCTAGTGACACTGACTTGACCCGTGGAAAACTCTTTGAAAAGGCTAACACACATGCACCTAAGTGAGAGATACTTTGGAAGTGTTAGTACCTTAAGAAACGGGGTGAAGTTCAAGGGTTAGAGAGGGTTTGGTCCTCTCTTCCTCCTGCCGAGTTTGCGAGGCAGGATTCGGCGAATTTCGGAGACATTACAATAGAAAAACTAGCGTCGGACCGTATTGTCACAGAGCGTCGGACTATTAGCCTCAGTCCGACGGCTAACACTGCTGAGAGCGTCGGACGCTCAGTTCCGGAGCGTCGGACCATTAGCCGAAGCGTCCGACGGTGCAGTTCGTGCGAGAGATAACACGTGGCGAGCTCTGAGAGCGTCGGACTCTCGGCGTTAGTCCGACGGTGAGCGTCGGACCAACGTCCGACGGTTTTCAGGGCTCGGGGAGCTCTCTGGAAACGTCGGACGCTGGCGAGTTTTAGTCCGACGGCCTGTTGTTTTAGAGTCCGACGGTGGATACGTGTAGTGCGTCGGACCGTAAGATTTGGTCCGACGGCCTACCGTCCGACGGTCGTTTTGGCGCGAGGAAATAGCCGTTGTGATCCAACGTTCGACTTCAAACGGCTAGTGACACGTGGCGTTCATCCGGGGCATCGGACCGTGCTGATTAGTCCGACGGTCTGGCCGTCGGACAGTCCGACGGTACGCAGAGAAATGAAAACGGCTAGTTCTTTGTGTGTGGCTTATAAATAGCGACTTGACCGGTTTGGGGAGCATCTCTTGGCACTCCTAAACATCATAACATACTTGTGAGCCTTCCCACTCCACTCTCACTCATCCTACTTGATTGTGTTCATCATTTGGTGAGTTTGGAGAGCATCAAGTGTATTGCATTGATTGGGATCATCTAGAGGCACTTGGTAGTGGTGATTCGCAGCGGTTTCTCTTGTTACTCTTGGAGTTTGCCGAACTCCTAGACGGCTTGGAGCTGCGAGGATCGTTGAGGGGAGTTGGTGATTGTCTCCGCCTCCGATCGGTGAAGTTGTGAGGGGTTCTTGAGCCTATCCCCGCGGGAGATCGCGAAAGGCATCTTTAGTGGATTGCTCGTAGCTTGGTGGATCCCCATCTTGTGTTGGTTGTGCGGCACCCTTGAGAAGGGTTTGGCGTGTGATGCCAATTAGCGCGTGAACCTCCAAGTGGGTGTATCGCTACAACGAGGACTAGCTTGCCGGCAAGCAAGTGAACCTCGGTAAAAAATCTTGTGTCATCTCTCTACCGAGGATTTCCCTTATTTATGATTGATTGGTTATATTGGACTTCATATCTTCTCTACACCGGGGGTATTGAAATCACCTTCTCTCTTTACTTTTGTGCACTTACTCTCGTGTGTAGCTTGTTAGTTAGTTGCTCACTTAGGAGTAGTGTTTAGTAGTGACATAGCCTTTGAGTGTGAACTAGTGATCATAGTGTAGTATATTTGTCTAGGTGGCTTGCATAGCATAGTTTAAAGCTAGTGTTTTGCAAAGCTTGCTATTGTTACTAATCGTCTTGTAAAGTGTTGTTTGTAGATTGTTATAGGCTATTCACCCCCTCTAGCCATTTAGGACCTTTCAGGTTCCCAGTATAATGAATACCGTATATCATAGTACCTTTAATATAGCGCAACACTCTCTCAAAAGCACGCCAATGATCATCTCCCGGGTTTGACACAAACCGGCTCAATTTTCTCACAGCATATGAGATGTCAGGTCTTGTTGCACTCGCAAGATACATGAATGAGCCTATGATCTGGGAGTATGTCAATTGATCCCTTGCTATTCTCCGATTTTTCCTCAATAGCACACCAGGGTCATACGGTGTGGGAGCAGGATCACAGTCATTAAAACCAAAGTGACTTAATACCTTTTCCACATAATGGGACTGAAACAAAGTTACCCCACCATCACCTTCTCTAATAAGCTTGATGTTTAGTATGACATCAGCTTCTCCCAAATCTTTCATTTCGAAATTGCTCGATAGAAGTTTCTTTACTTCCTCAATCACATTGAGATTTGATCCAAAGATCAAAATGTCATCAACATATAGGCACAGCATAACCCCCACCATACCGATAATACACACACGTATCTGCCTCATTCACAGCAAAACCAGCAGCTGTAAGAGTGTTATCAAATTTTTCATGCCATTGCTTAGGTGTTTGTATCAGGCCATACAACGACTTCAGCAACCTGCACACCCTATTCTCTTGGCCATCCGCAATGAATCCTTCTGGCTAATCCATATAGATCTCCTCATCCAACTCTCCATTGAGGAAAGCTGGGTTAACATCCATCTGATGAATGATAAGACCATACGAGGCTGCCACGGCAATCAACGTGCGAATTGTGGTCAATCGAGCAACTGGTGAGTAGGTGTCAAGGAAATCTTCCCCCTCCTTTTGGGTATATCCTTTTGCCACAAGGCTTGCCTTGTACCTCTCAGTTGTATCGTCAGGCCTAAACTTTTTCTTGAAGATCCACTTGCACCCTATAGGTTGACAACCATAAAGACGGTCAACGACCTCCCAAGTTCCATTAGACATAATAGAATCCATCTCACTCCTTACTGCTTCCTTCCATAAGTCAGCATCAGGAGAGGAATATGCCTCTCTAATGGTGGTTGGTGTGTCTTTCATAAGGTACACTATAAAGTCATCATCAAAGGATTTTGCAACCCTTTGTCTCTTGCTCTTTCGAGTGACTATAGTGTCATCCACCTCAGGGATGTGAACGTGAGAATCCTCAGCATGATCTACAGAAATAGACAGTTCGTGCTCATGAGGAATTATAGTCTCATGACTTGTTTCACTAGGTGTATTGTTCATGGGAAACTCATTTTTAAAGAATGTAGCGTCTCTTGATTCCATGATAGTATCAACATACATATCAGGCACATCAGATTTTATAACTAAGAACCTATATCCTGTGCTGTGAAAGTAATAGCCAAGAAATACACAATCAACAGTTTTAGGCCCAAGTTTACGCTTCTTGTTGATTGGCACATTCACCTTAGCCAACCAACCTCAAGTGCGCAAATACGAGAGATTTAATCTTCTCTTTTCCCATTCCTCAAATGGAGTGATCTCTTTGTTCTTTGTTGGAACTCTGTGCAGGACATGACACGCTGTCAAAATCGCCTTACCCCACCATTCCTTGGATAATCCCACTGTAATCAACATGCCATTCACCAAATCTGTTAGAGTGCGGTTTTTCCGTTCGATAATCCCATTGGACTGTGGTGAGAATGGCGGTGTCCTCTCATGAACAATGCCATGTTCCACGCAGAACTCATCGAACACAGTAGAGAAATATTCTCCACCTCGATCGGATCTTAACCGTTTTATTTTCCTTTCAAGTTGGTTCTCAACTTCAGCTTTATAGGCCTTAAAAT